>MU182586.1:0-35246 GCA_016904865.1 Pissodes strobi | reverse complement strand
TGAGGAGATTGGATCAGCAGAAACAACTACTCCGAGAGCTAATACCCACCCCTACCGGCATTGAATTATACCGCTGATTCCGTTTTCTCTGGGGCTAAACATCCAATGTGATGATTCACACTACACCCCAAGCAATTCCTGGTTGAATCACATAAAGCTCAATGCTCCATGTCCGCATTGAAAATACAACGACAAGAGTGAGACTTTCGAAAATCTTCCCCCCGAGAGTTTCGTCCTTTCGGGACTCATCAAAGGAACGTTAGGCTTTCACCAACGAGAACCTGACTATCTTTGAATGTTATTGATACCCTGATGCACCTACCGGAAAGAAGACATATAATATAATATAAACATTGAGCTTGATGTGATTCAAGGCATGTCTCCAACCAGGAATTGCGATATTCCTGACATTGCTCTGGGTGTAGTGTGAATCATCACATTGCATGTTTATCCCCAGCGAAAACGGAATCAGCAGTATAATTCAATGCCGGTAGGGGTATTAGCTCTCGGAGTAGTTGTTTCTGCTGATCCTCACATATAGCCCAACACGGGGCTTGTCCAGACGATGGAGCATTTTGAATTCGAGTGACTGCTAATGAATGTCCTCTTTCCGGTAGGTGCATCAGGGTATCAATAACATTCAAAGATGGTCAGGTTCTCGTGGGTGAAAGCCTACACACGTTCCTCTGATGAATCCAGAAAGGACGAAACTATCGGGGGGAAGATTTTCGAAAGTCTCACTCTTGTCGTTGTGTTTTCATTGCGGACATAGAGCATTGAACTTGATGTGATTCAAGACATGTCTCCAACCAGGAATTGCGATATTCCAGACATTGCTCTGGCTCTGGTCTACCCCTAGACCATCTGATGACTTGCAACCAACTGGTTGCATCGCGAAGACATGCATAACACGTAGCTAGCCAATCACGCGCCTCTCATTCACATGAAATCTCGCTGTCAGCACCTAAACTTGATGGGCATGGGCTTCCCCATGGGATTTTGGTGCTTTTTCACTACGTGCGTAGTATTATTTGTTGTTGTTCGTTTTCGGTTTTACTTATTCCTTTCCTTGTGCTATGTATTGTGCGACTTAAATTAGTGTTAATTGTTATTTGATTTTTGTGTTGAATATCAAGAATTAGAGAACTAGATGCTTGTAACAATTTTTGGTTGTCTAAACATGAGATAACGAAAGAAGTAATAGATTTATTCCTTTGGAAATAGCGTAATAGAGAGTACCCGATTTAATAGACCTATTGCGATTGTAATAGGGGTGACAACACTAGTCACGACTGTCACGTGACAGATGTGACAGCACAAAACACATACCCAAGTGTGACAGCTGACAGCGTCACACAACAAGTCATCCTCTCCCCTACCTTTGTCTTGTGCACTGAAATTTCAGTGGTCTTGTGTCACATTTTAATTTTTTTGGTTGAGCTGGGCGCAGATATTTTATCCTTAATCATCTATACGAGTCCTACCGCTTAACACGTCCTGGGCTTGCGCGCTTACTTTTCTTACAAACAGATGTCGTTACAGTCCAGGGAATTGCTTTCAGCGGGTCTCGTAGTGCAGTGGTCAGATTTTGTGCTCGTGAAGGAATTACCCAGGTTTGATTCTTTTCGGTGGCAAGACATTTTTAAGGTTATGTTTGTTATTTTTTTAAATTTGGGTTAGTTTTGTCTGGTTGCGACCTGGAGCGAGCGGTGGGCATTGCATGAAGGGAAAAAATATGCGCGCACAAGCCCAGGACTCGTCAGACGGAAGGCCTTGTGTAGATTGTTAAAAATAAAATATGTGCGATCCGGGCCTGTTGGTTGATCGGAGACATGGATGACCCTCAATTTTGACCCATTTCCCCAAAATCGGGGGGATTAATGGGAATGATTTTTCAAAATATTAAAATGTTGGTCTAGGTCCCAATGGCAGCTGGGCGCCCGACAGTATTACCATTGTGTGATTTGTTTACTATTTTAGAATGTCTTCCCGCATGGCACTACGCTCGCTTCGCTCGCTACGGGGGCGCAACCAACAAAAACTAACCCGAGGCATGCCCAACATGAAGAAAAAGAACCTTTTACAAACATAACCTTAAAAACATTTAAAAAACCTACGGGAATCGAAACCGGGCCGCCGTATCACAGACACAGTATCTAACCACTGGACCACCAAAGCAGTTGGAAGCAATTGATTGCACCCATTGTTTTACCTATTAACACTGGCCACACTATGGGGCGCCCAGTTGCCATTGGGACCTACACTTATATTAGGTGGTGTGTAAAAAGTTGTGAAACTAAAAGTGGTAAAAGCTTGCAATTTGAACAGCTCATCGTGTAATTTCGCAAATTTAGGTCGGCAACACTGAATTTATTCATAATTTGATCCAAAGTATATGCAAATAGGAAAAAAAAAGATATTTACCTAGCGCCCATGATTGCAGCTAAGCTTCCAGCTTTCAGAGCTCCGGCTACTAGAAATTGTAAAAAGTATGTTCAGTTTTAATATGTTGCTAGAGAAATATTTAGTAAACAGGGTGTTCGCAACAAAGTTCACATTTAAATAAACTACTTCAAGAGCTAGGAGAATTTGCCCACCATGGTGCGGTGGGCAAATTCGTACGCCGCATTCAGATGAAAAAGGATGCAAGATCAAACGAGCCGTCGCTGCTGTCTCTAGCACGTAAACCCCAACCCCAAAAATAATAAATACAAAAAAGTCTTGCATGGGGCCGGGATCGAACCAATAACCTATTCTACTAATATTTCTAACCAAATTTCGCCCGTTAAATTTTGAAAGTACGCCAATTTTTTCACACATTTATTTGATACACATACAACATGGCTTTAGTGCGGACACTGACCCTCTCTCTATTATATTTTGAATGATGTCATATTACCGCTGTTTATGATTCTTTTATGCTCTTGTTTTCCATTATTTTTCGAATGTGCGTAAACTGTAAGATCGTTCCAAGCTAAAGTTACTCCTTCGTACACAGGAGACCACTTTGAATAACTTCGAGTTTTTTTCATTGACGACCCACTGGAATTTTCTGAGTTATCCTGAAAAAAAACATATTTAATATTCTAAACTAACTAAGTAATCTAAATTATAGTAAACTTTCAGTTAGTTAATGATCAGTTACCCAATGTATTTTGGAAAATTTGATTTGGAAAAATATCGTTGGATAATAATATTGGTCATTTCCATATTTTTTTTTTAAATAGATTTGCATTTTGCAAGAAAACTGCTGGCAAAAAGTACTTGGTTTGCACCTTCCTTTTCCAGAGCAACAATAAGGGTTAGTATGCTAATTACCTAAACATGTTTTAAGAACAGTCAGTAAACTTTCAACAAATTTTTGTATAAAAGAACGTGCAAACCGAGTAAACGACAACTTGGTCATCCAGTTAGTTGTACCTCAAAGGCAGGTTCAAACCTCCCTAAGCTACGTCAGTGAAAAAGTAAAAAGTAAGGTGAATCTAAATCAAAGTGACACTCCCTAATTTTGAGCTTTTAATAATTTTATGGAAGCCATGCAAGTTGATGTGCAATTAGCTGTTCAAGCTGAATCAAGAAGAATTAATGAGGACTACTACTTACATTGATAAGGTCGTTGTTCGTTGAAGAATCACGATTAGTTGATTGTAAAGGCAGAAGCTGAGTATTGTCAGTTGAAAATATTGAGTTACGTTTTTTGAACATTAGAGCGATTCAGATTTCACTGTATACTATAAGACACTTGAAGAAGCATATTCCTTCCTATATCAGAACCACTACTTCAAAAATGATTGCTTTGAAGCGGAGAACTATTATTTTTAACTTTCCTTATTTTTAGATTCCATTAAACGCATAAATAATAAGTTAAAATGGGAAGTATCAATGAAACCTTTCAAGGTTCAGATTATTAAATTAACACGGGCATTATACATTTCATGTTTCCGCATGTATTACTAAATGTAAAATGATATTTTTCCGTGTATATTACCACTATTACCAGTGGTGTAACATGTTTAAATAACCAAATTATGTAAATAAATTAAGGAAAAGTAAATAATATGTGCTGTAAATTAGAAATTATGTAACATTTGTTTAATGATATTTGAACCAACAAATTTTGTTTAAAAACTGATGCAAAGTCAGAACATTTTAGAACTTCCCTAGGTTTGGGCTACTTATGATCTCTTACCGAAACAATTTTGAGATGTAACATCTTTTTCGATTCATAAGAAGCGGATTTTTATATATTGCTATAACAAGAAATGAGTTGTGTTTGATGGGCATTTATTCTAGTTATAACTTAGGTATACTTAAGACATATCATTTGACTTAAGTTTGTGGTGCCTAAATTTAAATGCATTATGTGAGGTTAATAATATAAGATGTCGCAATGTCTTTAGGTTAATTTAAGTTGGTGAATGGTAAGTTGGAAACCTCATCTCGATATATCGTCAGGTTATGAAAATATTTCCCTTTAAATTTACATCAAAAAACAATGTCACGATTTGTATTGTTTACCTGTGACGCCACGCGTGTAGGAGAGTAGCTCAGATTTAGGAACGCACTACGTCAAGTTGAGAAGAGATAATAAAGGAGACACAACGATAAAAATAATAACAAGCTTATTTACAAACAAACTTAACAACGGTTAGACTGTATACTAATAAAGTCGTGTTTAAGATTATAGATGAGTTAAGAGTTTACACTACACCCAATTAATATGAAATGCATGTCTTCTTGAGGGAGGCTTAGTCCAAAGTTTTTCTAACAAGCGACGCCACTTTTATTAATAAAGTTTATGTGAGCGGAGTTGTCTTCTATTTATGTATTTGTTCTGATAGTTATAAGGTAAGTATTTCTGGTTTAAGTTTGTCACAAATTGCTGCGGCACCTTCACTACTTTTCAAAACTCCCCAAAAACTATCCCTTTACTGGAAATTCTGATACTTCACTCGTAAATTCGACTCTCTCTATTTTAGTAGCCCCCGAATGCCGTGATACCTGCGCATACGTTCATCCAGGTTAGGTAAGGACCTGATCGCCCTATGCCTGTGCATAGGTGGTCAAAGATATGGGAGTTGTGGGATAGAACAACTAGAAGTGGACGTACCTGTGTACTGCCCCGCAACTAGATTGAGCGGAATTGAGAGACCCGAAAGCCTGATGAACTTGGCGTTTGCCTGCGTATTTATATGTTACAAAATGCTGATGGCTGCATCATTAAGGATTAAAATCGCTCCCGTCGACCGCTCAAGTTGTTTATAATTAGCAGTGAATATTTATATAACATTTGTCAAGTTCAAGTTCAAACTTATGACAGGGTGATATCTAATTAATGAGTTTAAGTAGTTCACACATTCCCCCTCCCTGATAACATTGGTCCCCAACGTTTTAACCTGACTTATTTGCTTTAAAAGAGAGAAAACAAACCTCATTTCGAAAAGACATAAGGCATTGCACCTAATTGTATTATAATTTAATATATATTTCGTCAGTGGACTTGTTCTGGCTTAGGTCCATCCATTTGCATTTCTTTTTGTAGTCTTCTATGCAGTCGTAAGGTCTTCACTTGTGTGTTGACTCGCTCTTTGTGCTAGTTATAGGTACATGTAATAAAAGGGAAATACTTTTACAAGTTATATTAACAATGTTTCTAAGTTTTCTTATTTGTGACGTTTTTAGTTGTCTTACTAACAAAATCATAATTCGTTAAACCCGGCATTTTACTAGGGATATATTATTGCAAAATTTATTTGCTTCTATGGCAAACAACGTTTTACGTCTTAGTATTCATTCTGTTAATAAAGCAACTACGCGAAAAACGTATTATTTAAATCCGGTTCTGTTTTTAACTTATTACTAATTATATATGATCAAAAAATTATCCCGATTTGATTTATTTAATCTTACTGGCCTATTATACCCTATACTTAATGCAAACCTATCTATTTTGCGAGCAACACTTTCCTTCCTTATACTGGCTTATAATGCCATTTATTTCTAAAATTAGAGTTTTATGTCTAAGGACAATAAATTGCCTCTTATGTGATATCCCCTCTGTTAAGATGCGTCCATCCCAACAGAGGTGATCTTAATTCATTTTCTTTATATCGGTTAGTTTTGGGAATAGTTGGTTAAATGGGGCTTATATATAAAGATAATGAATTTTACCCTTGGCATTAAAAATCAACTTATTGCGGATCTGTCTTAAAATAAACTACCTATCCTATATTAACAATATTACGTTATGTTAAAATTTATTTCTTGTTAGAATAAAATCACAAAAGCCGGTCCTGTCTATATTCTATTTAACCATTGTTCTTTACTTCTTATTTTTATATCCATTATCTATAAAATTATCAAACCGTATAGTATAGAGACGGTCCCGTCTACATATAATAACAGCATTACAGTAATTTATTAACTCAGTTATATTTCTTGATCTATCCAAGACTTGCTGACATTGTATATCACATCACTCAATTTATTTTGCTTGCTGACCTAATTCAACATGCTAGCTTTGTTTTATATTCTCAAGTTTTCGCTTTGCAATGCAATCTTGTGTCACTTTATAATAATGATATTCAAATTACACTTCTATTATTACAATAACCATGATGTAAATTAACTTAATAATCGAAGACTATACGTTACGCTTTTAGCTGTTTCTCATAGATGGCGACTGGATAAGTCGTTGTTTGCAGATTCCTTTGCTGTCGGATGTTCCCTGTACTTTGCTTTTGTGTTGCGGACTGCTTGTTTATACAAAGCCTGGTAGATGGTGCTCCTAGCCGTCTGTCATAGTCTCGTAGTGGGTTCTTTGAATTCCTTGATCCTTCAATTGATGGGTGTGTCAAAATGGCGTCGGCTTGATTTTCTTGCTTTTCCGTGTGTTGGCATTCGATGAGCTAAATAATCAATCAAATATAAGTATCGTGAATATTGAGTATGTGGTGATAATTATATAGACAAATTTGATTCTTTTTGGTCACTGTATGTTTGAGAGGCCAGTACACATTGACCTGAAATAAGTCATTGACACGAGATTAATTTGACTGGCAAGAATTGATCTGGAATAGATTCTAAGGTTTGTTAATATTCAATTATTTTTTAAATTATCTAATACGTTGTCTACTGCTGCAGGTATTTCATCCATATATTATAATTTCTTATACTTTTTTCATCTTCTAGGAATCCCTAGTCGAAGAATGGGGACACTTCTACTAGTGATTGTTCGGTTGGCTGTCCTGTTTGGGCTGGAATGAGCCCTGACTGGTCCTGGCTTGTGGCCAATGCAGTATATTATCAAGGTAAAGTTATATATACATTATTTACAATTTCTCACTGCTTTTCTATATACTTTTCTCTTCATGGTATCGCTTATATATTTTCCCATATATTTATTTTACTCTATGTCTTATATTTACTTTCCATATCTTAAGTTTTTCTTACTTAAGGTTTACTTTAAATGTATATAGGCACGCTATATAGCTTTATGTATATTGTGTACGACAGAGAAATATATTATTATTTATATATCCACGTAAGCTCTCTTTTAATCACACATTATATAAACATCTTTTGCTTATACATTTCTCCATTATTTCACCTTATGTATGTTTTACATAAACAACTTTTGCTTATATATTTCCTCACTTGCTTCTTCTTATCTCAAAAACATTTCTATATTTCTTCACACATTACATAAACAACTTTTCAACTTATGTATGCTTCTTCTATATTCTTCATGCTTCACCTTGGAACTTTGAGCTTCTCGGGTACCAAAATATTTGTTTCAACTTCCTTGTACGTCAGCGTAGCTACATCAGTCCCTATATGCTCAACTTTTCCATGCCTATTTTTTTTTTGCTGTGACGTTATCTTTTAGACAATCCGTCGTTGGAGTCTTATTTAGGCCGGAGAACACTTTACTTTATAAATCTTCCTCGTATACGCATTTATTCCTCCTGTATATACCTTTAATTCACAGTTTCAAATGCAACTCAGTTTTCTGCTGGTCCATTACTTTTGCTTTACTATGAATATCTTCACCTTATCTTCAACTATTTATTTTGCATACATTGTTTACTAATCTTCTCTATTTTATATACAATGTTTATTTTTCTATATTCAGTTTATTAACATCCTAAGTGTTTTTATTTATATATTTGTCTTATTAACACTCGGGCTTATTATGCTATGTTTCACTATATACTTTCTATGTTTCACTATATATTTTTCTTATTTATATTTTAACCTCCTAAGTGCCCTGTATATATCATTTTCTATGAGCACTTGGGTTTTATATTTACACTATGTACATTTTGAAGCTTCGGGTCTCTCCTAGTGTTTGTGCTTAGTTCCTTATTTTACTTGAGTGCTGGTTCCATATTATTATATTTGTCCTCTCCTCGTCCTCTTCACTTGTTTCTCCTGCTTGCTCCATGGTTTCCTTTAGTTTCTCCCATACAAATCTGTTGTATTGCTCCATTTTGATATCTATTCCTTATCGTTGCTACCTTCGTCAAAAAATAACAGGTCCCACAACGTAGTTAACTTTTTTCTTTGTTTGTTCCAGGTATGAACATAGACCCGTAGATGGTGCCTCTGTCGTCCATGACGCAGACCGTACTTCGGCGTCTTTGGTGACGCCGACCGCCCGTAGATGGCAGCACTTGGCCGTACTTCGGCGCGTAATTCGAAACCAATATGTGCTTATTATTTATATAGATTTAAAACTGACCTAGCCTGTGTTTATTAAATGTTTAATTGCTTAATGATTTACTTGACTTTGTTGTTTAATTTAATTTTTGTGACGTAGATTCATTAAGATGACGGCACTAGGCTCAATTAACACTAAATTGCTTGGCGTGTGAGAGAGACGCTAAATTTAAATTGTTTCTGGAACTCGGCGTCACTATTTTAGATGTAACGTAGATGAATTATGAGTGTCACGACGCTCAATTAATATTAAATCGCTTGGCAAGCGAGGGTGGTTTATTTTAAAGTTTATTTGGAAGCGACGTCACTTTTATTAATAAAGTTTATGTGAGCGGACTTGTCTTTTATTTATGTATTTGTTCTGATATTTATAAGGTAAGTCTTTCTGGTTTAAGTTTGTCACAAAATGCTGAGGCACTTTCACTACTTTTCAAAACTCCTCAAAAACTATCCCTTTACTGGAAATTTTAATACTTCACTCGTAAATTCGACTCTCTCTATAGTTTTAGTAGCCCCCGAATGCCGTATACCTGTGCATACGTTCATCCAGGTTAGGTAAGGACCTGATCGCCCTATGCCTGTGCATAGGTGGTCACAGATATGGGAGTTGTGGGATAGAACAACTAGAAGTGGACGTACCTGTGTACTGCCCCGCAACTAGATTGAGCGGAATTGAGAGACCCGAAAGTCTGATGAACTTGGCGTTTGCCTGCGTATTTATATGTTACAAAATGCTGGTGGCTGCATCATTAAGGATTAAAATCGCTCCCGTCGACCGCACAAGTTGTTTATAATTAACAGTGAATGTTTATATAACATTTGTCAAGTTCAAGTTCAAATTTATGACAGGGTGATATTTAATTAATGCTTTTAATTAGTTCACAGTAGTTTGTCCCACTTACTAATTTTGTCCAATAGTTTATATTCGTACTTAAAGCAACAAAACTAAAATGAAAACTTTTTAGTGGACGAAGGCACCTTTTGACTACAGTGATGGATCCATGGGGCTGAGGGAGTCAAAGAGGTAGCACCTTTGTTGCAGGTTGGCTGGACATTGGACCTCACTGCTCTCAGGGTTAGATTACGCGCAACAATTATGTCCAGGAGTGACTGACAAGACCGTAGTGTGTAGTAAAGAGCCACACCCGACCAGAGGTAACCCTGTTAACGCAGAACACTACGGATCTAGACTGGAAAGTCGATAAATATTCCTGACGCAATGCAGCAGTAACGTCAGTACCGAACTGAAGTTGAAGATGAATGACACTGGAAAGTTTCAGAAATCAGACAACTTTGGGCAGAGTGGAAGCAACGGTATGGTCAAAGTTCTGCGATACAGAAGGCAAAGGAAAACCACCGTATTACTTTCTTCCATGTAAAATCATTATGGCTGAAAATCTAAGAAACAAGGCCCCCACTCCATTCCCCGGCAGACTTTAAATAGTCAGGGGGTGCTAAGAATCCCCAGGTCAGCCATCAAGATTGCGACATGGAATGTGAGAAGCTTGAAGCTTGTTTCAAGCAGGGAAATAGGCAAACGCTACTCCAGAGATGACAAGATTGCAAATTGACATCTTGGTAGTCAGCGAAACACGATGGATAGGATCGGGACAAACAACATCCGACACTCATTTAATGTATTACAGCGAATATTTCCCTCATGTATAAAAAATCCCATTAGAGGAGTGCAATTCTCGGAAAATTACAGCGGTAATTGCACTGTAGAAACCGAAAGAGCACAGCGATAATTGCATCGTACGTATCTATGGTAATTCCATTGAAAATTTGACAGCGACAATTTATAAATAACGTCAAAGTCTAGTGAATATATAGGTATTATTAAAAATGTCTCGTTTCGGATTTAAAAAAAATCGTTTTTTTTTGCATCTCTGTACTTTGTTTACAGTTACATGTACGTTTTTGTATTAAAAAAAGAATAAAAATGTATTTTTTTAAAACCATGTCCTAATTCGGGAAATATTCCCCCGAATTACACTCGTGCTTCAAAATAACCAGAAAATTTTGCATTCGAGCGTGTTGTCTTAGAAAAACTGCATTCGATCATTTTCATATTTTGCAAAAAGAGCCCTCCACCTTCGGTGTCGGGCTCTTTCTCCAAAATATGAAAATGAACTCATGCAGTTTTTAGACAACACGCTGTCATGCAAAATTATCGGTAATTTTGGTGCACTTGTGCAATTACTTCCGATAATAATGACCCCCACCATAGACGTGGAGTCGCTTTTATTATTTCCAACAAACTGAAAAGATCAGTTATTGACTTTATACTAATTTCGGATAGAATCGCATTGATCTAACAAGAATTAACATACTTCAGGTATATGTTCCAACAGCTGATAAATATGATGATATGATCGAAGAAGTCTACCATGAGTTACAGAATGGGTTAAAATCCTGCAAAAAACACGTAAGTAAATATTACCATCGGATATTTTAATACCATGATCGGTCGGGGAAGGACAGAAGCAGTGGCTGGGCGTTCGTAATGAGCAAGATGACCGCCTTGTTGAATTCTGTCAGGATAATGAATTAGTAGTGATGAACACCTCTTTTAAATTACCACACAGACGACTTTATACCTGGAAATCGCCCCAAGATTCTCCTGAGAACATTTTTAGAAACCAACTTGATTTCATCTTAATTAACAAGCGTTTGAAAAATAGTTGTAAATCAGCAAAAACATAACCAGGAGCTGATATCTTCTCTGGTTGCTCAAATAAAGGTTAAATTAAAAACGTTAAAGAGAAGAATTGTACCCAGGTATGATCTGACAAAACTCAGAGATCCAGCTATAAGAACAACGATCTCAGAACAACTTAAACAAGAGCTGATGGAAACTAAAACCTCAGGAGGCACAAATAATACATGGCTGCATCTTAGGCAGACTGTCGCACATATTACGAATCAACATCTTTACTGTGTCCAATACAGACTATAGAAACAGGAATGGATGACGGATGATATTCTGAACCTAATCGATCAACGTAGAGAATATAATCGCGACCGATACAGGGCCATCCACCATGAAATTCAAAGGAAGTGCAGAATCGCAAAGGAAGAATGGTTAAATGGTGTAAGTGTCAGGAGATGGAAAAATTGCAGAGGAAGCATGACTCATTCAACCTGCACAAGAAAATAAATGAAACACTGGGAATGAACAGGAAACGTTCAAATAGCAATTTAATCAGAGACAATAATACCCTCATAACAGATATAAAGGAGAAATTACAAGGCATGGAAACATTACATCCAGCATCTATTTAAGGTTGGCAGACCTGAACAACATGGTTTTGAAGCGAGAGATGTGAAAGTCGGAGCTTCCTTAAGGGGCTTGCTGGTAACAGGAGTCTCTTCAGGGAATTCAATTGGTTGTTCTGTTTCTGTTGGAACACTTTCTGGTTTTTCTTTTTCTCCAACGACAGGTGCGTCTGTGATCGGGGTTTTGCCTTCTTCCGATACGCCAGGTTGATCTGTTCCACCCGTGATCGTTTCTTCAGTATGAGGAATTTTGCCTTCTTCATATATATCTGGTTTCTCACTTTCGCTAGTAACTGGTTGTTCCGGTGCACTCGTTTTATCTTCTTCTGATATGCTTGGTCTCTCAGTTTCACCTTCGTATGATGGTCTAGACATTTCTTTTTCTTCTTCTGATGGAATTGGTCGCTCAGTTTCACTTGGAATGACAAGTTTGCCTTCTTCTTCGGGTACACCAGGTTTTTCTGTTTCACCAGCAACAGGAGTCTTTCCTTCTTCTTCTTCTGAAACTCCAGATGTAGGTTGTTCTGTTGTGACAATTTTTCCTTCTTCTGTTGGGCCCTCCTTTTCAGGCTGCGGTGGTACAGTTTGTTCCGGTTCGGATGGAATGGCAGCAGCTGAAGTGAACTCTGGCCTTTCAGTTCCAGCACCGACTGTAACTTCTTCAAATTCGGGCTCTTCTGACGGTATGGTTGGCAGAGACGTAGCCTTTTCTTCAGTTTCGGGCTCTTCGGCTGGTAAGCCTGGCAGAGACGTAACCTTTTCTTCAGTTTCGGGCTCTTCGGATGGTAAAGCCGGCAGAGACGTGACCTCTTCTTCTCCAGTTTCGGGCTCTTCGGATGGTAAGGCTGGCAGAGACGTAACCTTTTCTTCACTTTCGGGCTCTTCGGATGGTAAGGTATGCATAGACGTGGCTTCTTCTGGCGAGTACTGGTCCAAACATCTTAAAAGAGGAAATATACTGGCCATCCGTCAGTCAAAAAACGGCAACGCTGCAGGCCCTGACTATATCTATGTTGATATTCTTAAACTAGCAGAGGATAGTGTCGCCAGAGTTCTCACCGATTTATTCAACACCATATATATCTCAGGAAGAATACCACAGGGCTGGTTGAAGTCCACTTTTATCACGCTGCCAAAAAAGCTAAAACACTGCTCATAGTATCGTACTATAAGTCATATGTACTAAAACTATTTCTGAAGGTCATTCACAACAGAATATTTATAAAAAGTGTGAAGAAACTGTCTTAGACACACAGTTTGGTTTCAGGAGTGGTCTTGGAACAAGAGATGAGATGATCTCTTTAGCATAGACCAGTATACATGTGTTTTATAGATTATGAGAAGGCTTTTGATCGGGTACGACATTTTAAAATGATACAAAATCTTCAAAAGATCGGGCTGGATCAGCGTGACATAAGAATTATCGCTAATCTATTTTGGAATCAACGAGCTTCTGTTCAGGTGGAGAACCATGTATCGAATGAGATATAAATTCAAAGAGGGGTCATGCAGGGCTGCGTGCTTTCCCCATTATTGTTTAATATCTACTCTGAGTCTATTTTGTCCGACGCTCTGTCTGAACCCGAAAGGGGAATTTAAGTAAATGGTGTACCAATAAATAACCTCCGCTACGCTGATGATGCAGTGTTATTGAGCAGTTCTTCTGATGATCTACAATGGTTGCTAACAAGAATTAAAAATGTCAGTGGTTTAAACTAAATTTATGATAGTCAGCAAGCAAAATAGTGGGAATGTACAATTGTCATTTGGCCAAGAAATCATAGAAATAATTGATCACTATGAATACACGAAATACGGATCCGCATTGAGACAGCCAGAAGTGCATTTAACAAAATGAAACAGCTTCTCACGTGTGGACCAAGGCAAGGCAACCGTGCAGAACCAAGGCAGACTAAACGAACATCCTGACTAGGATGAGGAACATCTCGAGGACGTACAAGAAAGAGTCATGCGCCAAGAGCAGCGATGAATTCAGCCTAAGTGTGATGTTCCGACCTCACCAGCTGAGGTTGCGGGCATCATAAAAAGGCTGAAGACAAGAAAAGCACCAGGAGGGGACAAGATAACACACAGAAGCTACCGAGAAAATGTATAAAAGCATCATCAATGCGATGATGAGACTCGGATACTTCCCTGGCAGGTGGAAGGAGGCTGAGGTGGTAGTAATACCTAAACCAGGTAAGGATAAAACCAATCCTGCAAATTACAGTCCTATCAGTCTCCTTTCGGCTGTTAGGTGACAGAGCGAGTCATACTGAAGAGATTTAACAACGAGCAACACACAATCCTCAGTATCCAGTATGGATTCGGGGCAAGACACTCATCAGTTACTGCTGCTAAAAGCAGTGGAATACATCACCAAATGAATCAACATCGAGAAAGCGACAAGTGCAATCTTTCTAGACGCAGAAAGAGCTGTACTATAAGATGATAGTAAGGAGCTAGTCTGATCGAATCATCAAGATCATCAAAAGCTACCTGACAAACAGAAGATTCCACGTGAATATGAAGAATAAGACATCCAGGCCTAGAATACTTGAGGCCGGAGTACCGCAGGACTCAGTGCTTAGACCGTCCCTGTACTGAATATTCACCTATGATACACCAACAATCGAAGATGCATAGGTATCATTGTATGCTGACGATACAATGATACAATACACACACAACAACACCATGAGGATAAGCACTGTGCTACAGAGGGCCACATGACCAAGTGGAAAATTAAAGTAAATGAGCGAAAAAAGCAAGCCATAATCCTCCAGAGAAGGAGGAAGGCTGCAGGACCACACATAAGGATAAATAACACCAACATTCCTTGGAGCGACGAAGTCAAGTATCTTGGAGTATACCTGGACCGTGGCCTGATATGGAACATGCACAAAAAACAAGTCAAAACATGCAATGGCCATACTAAATCCTCTAATCGGGAAGGCTAGCCGAATGACATTGAAGATCAAACTTGTCATGATAAAGTCAATAGCGAGAACTCAACTGGCTTATGGCTCAACAGCCTGGAGATACGCAGCGAAATCAAGCATTAAATTGCTAACGAGTACAGAGAACGTACTAATCAGGAAAGCAGCTGGCGCACCTTGGTTCGTCAGAATTGCTGACCTGCAACGAGACCTACAGTGGCAGCCTTTAGAAGACATTATAATCGAAAAGGCCAGGCGCGTATTCCTACAGGCAGAAAACCATGCTGATGAAGACCTAAGAGAAGTCATCAACTATCACCCAGACGACCCAAGGACCAGAAGATGGGCCAAATACAATAGACCCAGGAGTCTAATTGTATAAGAACACATCAACATAAGAGACGACACACTATACACGAGATGCGTGATCAAGTAATCACACGCGAGGAAACTACATAGGATGATCAGGACTTAATAGAATTCAAAGTCCTTAACCCGACGTGCAGCAGATGATCCCCTAGAGGGGTCCAAGTACAGGTCGGCAATAGCTGGAAGTCTTAGTTGGTACGCTACTGTAGCACACACTACCCCCCCATCTGGGGTGTGCATAAGAGAGCATTTTTACCCACGGGGTTATAACTCGCTGTATCTAGAAATGGTGAAGAATTGTCGAACTAGTAGAAAAATATACAAACCCCACCATCAGGAGGCCCATACGCATTTTTCTTGTTCTTTTTACATATAAGGACTTGCGGTTCTCGTAAGGCTTTACTTCAATTTTTTTCCACATTCTTCATCGATCTTATTGCTTGTGTTCGATTTTGGCTTACAGCTGGCAAGGCCGTATTTAAAAGGGGGTTTTCGGAGTAATCAATCGCTGTATCTAGAAATGGTGCAGCATTGTCGAACTAGTAGAAAAATAGACAAACCTTACCATAAGCAATTACTCTTCGTTCTCTTGATATTGTATTCTTCTAAATTGCATAAGCTACTAAAGAAATATCACCCTGTTCTAAGTTTGAACTTGAACTTGGAGATTGTTATATAAACATTAAAGGCAAACTATAAAAAACGCGAGCAATCAACGGGAGCGGCTTTCAACCGAACCTTCTGTTCTTGAGACTTTGTTCTCACCACAACCAGCTCCCAAGTTAGCTATACAGCTGCCTTCGGGTTCTATCCGCTCTTAAAGTTAACTATACAGCTGCTTTAGGTTCTACTCCTTTATTCCATACCAAACTTGGCACCGGTTAGTCATTTGACGACTGCTAGGACCAGGGGTTTCACAACCACCGTAGTAAAGTCAAATCAAGAAGTTTGTCAGAGTTGTGAGAAAGACAAGTGTCTAAATAGTCACTTAAAAAGTTTAGTGAAATAGTTTAGTGCTCTTAAATAAAACCCAACTCTTAAGAAAAACTATAATTATAACACAGTAAACAAAGACCTATAAACAATACCTCAACTCGAGAAAACATACGCACCTTAGTAATCGGGTATAATATAATCTCACTTTTCTGACCAATAATCGTTGTTAAAGTTTTATCGTTAATACATTATTATTGTTATAAACCAAACGTGCTTACTTTACATCTCTTCTTACCCAACGGAACTCGGCCTCGGCCTACCTCAATTACCCCCCGAAACGCTAAGCAAGGCATGTCTTCACGAATATAACATACAGTGGTAGATTAAGGGAAGCGTTGAGACCCCGTCATTGTACTAATCGCGACGCGGCTCTTCTCTCAGAAGTTATTCTTTTAAAAATGCGACAACCACCAGCACTATTCGTGACACGTGGTGTAGGCGTCTTAAGTTATACAAAGCGAGAAAAAAAAACAATTAAATTATAATTAAAAAATTCAAAACACGCGCCGTTAGTATTTCGCGCGGTTAAATTTTATTATTAGTCAATAAAACTAACATAATTAAAAAAAAAATATTTACAATATAAGGCAATTTTAAATTACGCGTGTTCAAGCTACGTCTAGACGCAGGATTGCTCAAAGACTTCGTCCATTGCTGCATGCCAGTCGCCACCTAGCGGCAGATGCAAAAAAAACTGCAAGTTAGTGAACTCGGGTACAGCCATCTACGTCGTGGAAGACAGAGGCGCCATCTAGGAGTCTAGGTTCATACCTGGAACAAACGAAAAAGTAGTTAGCTACGTTTTTAAAACCTGCTAATTTTGGCGAAGGTGTAAGGATATACGTCTATATCTAGAAAAGATAAATATTTATAAGTATATGGAATAGGAAAGAAAAAATAGCTATCTCAGGAAACAATATGTCTCAGTAAGGCAATATAACAAATGGCTAAAAGCCTATACCCACTACGAAACAGGATACCCAGTGATAATACACCAATAGAAGAAAGATCAATATTCCAGCCAACAAGGCTGAGTCTGCAGAGGACTCCGCCAACATCACCTTTACCAAACTTAGAAACAATCACAAAAATCCAGATAGATTCTACCTTAATAGATTTAAAGCCATCTACAGTAGAAATTTCAAACAGCACAAAAATCAGCCAAAAGGAGGACTGCACATTGAGGGAAGAGGAAAGTAACGACAGTGAAGAAAGTTCAGATAACGGAAACCGGTCTACATCACCACAAACTATTTTAGGGAATATAGAAAGAAAGATGGCAAACACCACAATTCTAAACGCAATGGCGACGGCAAAGAAAGCAAGCGTACCGCAATTTATAAACCCATTTAATCCTTGTCAAAATAGAGCTACCGAGTTCCTGAGAGGATACCAAAGGACAGCGATAGGCAACGGTTGGGACGAGGGCTTAAAAATAGCATACCTTGGCACATTCTTAGACGGCGCAGCAAATCTTTGGTTCTATGAATACACTTCAAAGAACCCTAACAAAGACTGGAACGAGCTGTGCGAAGACTTCAAAAAAGAGTTTGAAGATAAAAGCTATGGGAATACGTTAAAAAAGAGGTTAGAACAGCGGAAACTAACCCAAACGAGACTGTCGTAAACTACATGTACGAACTTCGTGTACTGTACCTCGACTATAAAACAAATCTGGATACGGGAGAGTTTACACACATATTCAATGAAGGATTAACATAGGAAAACAAATATCACTACTACTGGCTAACTAATGCGCCAAATTATCCCCCGGAAACATGGGAGAAAATGAAAGAAGTTGCCAAAACCATAGATAAGGAGCCAAAAAAGGTCGAGCATACGGATATACAACCAAGACCGCAAAGACCACAATTCTATCAGCCAGAAAACACCTATAGACCAGCATTTTTTCAGCAACATGACAGAAGTAGACCACCATTCGGACAACAACAACTCACATTCAGACAACCACTCTTCCAACTAAGAAACACATTCAGGCCTCCATTCTCAATCAATACAAGGCCACAAAACGACTACCTAGGATACCAGCAACAGAACCAAAATAAAAACAATAAACAACAATACTCATATCAAAATAGGCAAAGAAATGCCAATAACAACCCCATATGCTATACCTGTGGAAAAGCAGGACACTTTGCGGCAACATGCAATAATCAAGAGTACCCAAGTAGGGGGAAGGTGGCAAAAATAACCCCAGTCACCTGGAGCACGGAGATAAACAGTAGGTCGGGAATACTAAGCATCACAATTGTCTTAAATAATAAACCAGTAAAAGCAATCATTGACACAAGGTCACAAAATAACACAATACAAGAAAAGTGGGCACCTTATGCATGCAATAATCATCACTTTTTTAATATAAATACGCTACCGAACCTTCTGTTCTTGAGACTTTGTTCTCACCACAACCAGCTCCCAGGTTAGCTATACAGCTGCCTTCGGGTTCTATCCGCTCTTAAAGTTAGCTATACAGCTGCTTTAGGTTCTACTCCTTTATTCCATACCAAACCTGGCACCGGTTAGTCATTTGACGACTGCTAGGACCAGGGGTTTCACAACCACCCTAGTAAAATCAAATCAAGAAGTTTGTCAGAGTTCTGAGAAAGACAAGTATCTAAATAGTCAGTTAAAAAGTTTAGTGAAGTATTTTAGTGCTCTTAGCTCAGCTAAGTTTAAATGAAAATAAAACACAGTCATTGATTGTTTCAAGTAGTCCTCGAATTAACAGTGGAGTCAATGTAAAATTGCTGGAAATAATCATTGATGATGGACATGCCCATATAGATACTTTGTGCAAAAGGCTATCTTCAAGTATTTTTGTTTTGAGACAGCTTAGAGGGTTCATGGACTTGCATAGTTTATTGAGTGCCTATTACGCATTCTTTTACTCCCATGTGTCATATGGTGTAATTCTATGGGGTAAGAGGTCTTCGCAGTCAATTAAAGCATTTAGGCTTCAAAAGAGGGCAATAAGAACAATTATGAATGTACATTGCAAAGAACAATGTAGACCATTATTTATTGAATTAAAAATTCTCACCTTACCATGCATCTATATTCTAAATTCTTTGCTTGAAATTCATAAAAATAAATATATGTACACCAAAAACTCTGACTTTCACTATTACAATACTAGAAGAGCTGATGAAGTTCGACCTCCTCATTTAAAACTTCGGAAGTCCATTATTCACTGCCATTTAATTTGTACAATAAATTAAGAATTTCCACTCGGAGTTTAAGTCTTAAAGAGTTTAAATTGTGTATTAGAAATAACCTACTGAGTCATGGCTTCTACAGTGTGGATGAATTCATGACTGCACCTCTATAACTATATAGTTTCCTTTTTAATATTTTATGATGTTTGTGTATAGTGTGCTTTTGTAACGTATGTATTAGGTACTTTAAGTATTTGTAACTTTCTTTTACTTTTATGTTTAAGGTCTCTTTTAACCAATTATTCATAACTTTTAACATGTTAGTATTTCTTTAATCTTATGTGACTTATGTAAAACTGTAAAGTTGCAACATGAATAAATATCTTATCTTATCTTATCTTAATATATAAACGTGATGTCAACATAAAAATATATCACTATAAATCTAAAAGCATGAAATAATATTATTTCGAAATTTGAGGAATATAGGTATCTACGAGTGTACATCGGGAATATCCTTCAGGTCATGGTATGTCTGAAAAAAATGTCAGTATCAGTTTAATACAGACAAATTAGCCTTTTAGAGCAAATGTCAACGATTTCTTTTATTGTAAGTTAGGACCCTCCAAAACTTATAGCTTCACAAAAATCGTAATTTCGTGGAACTCACTTCAATTTTCGATTAGTTTGCTACAGTAGTTCGAGAAGAAGAAGAAGAAGCAAAACAGGTTATTGTTCATTATTTCTTGAATCCACCCATCATAGGGTATCTTACCTACCTCAGAATTATCCCCTGACGAATTTTGAACACAATCATTTATAATATAATATTCCTTCGCCATTTTGTCAAGGATTTTAAAAATAAGATTTTGTCCTCATTTAATTTTTTTACTTTCTATTCTTCTTAGGAGTTGGAGACATAAATGAAAGAATGCTAGGAGTGATTTTATAGTATATTAAAAATATAAACGTGTTTTTAACATAAAAATATTCAATAAATCCGCCAATTCGGTGAATAAATCCCGCCGAAATTTTCCCCAAGACTAGCTGAATTATTACGTTACGTCTGGCAACACCGCAGCGGAGCTATCACGGAAACGGAAGTTGATAGCGGTGGCGCGGCGTCGGGCACTACCTCCTTAGTAACAAAGCCAAATAACTAAGAAAGGCAGTAGCCAATAAGCCAATATGGTCGCCCGATCTAGGACCGAAACTAAATGCCTTAAAGGGTATAGTTCGAGTTGTTAATATAAAATATGTTCAAAATTGTCAAATGTGTGCATTTGTAGTGAACAATTTATATAAAGCACGTAATTTATTGTGGTGGTATTTTTATAGAAAGTGATTAGTCATACACAGAGGCTGTGCCTAACATGTGCACAACATATGATATTAATTATTTGTGTGATTTTTTGCTATACCTGCTTGCTTTACCCGTATGGTGACTGTATTTTATTCAATGACGGTCCTGACCGTGGTATTGATGTAACGTAGGTAATTAAAGTAAATATATATTTTAGGTGTGTGAAATGCTAATGAATATGTTTTATTAATATTGATAAAATTCCTCAAGCTCACTTAAAATTTATTGTTTTTATTTCTCAAATTTGTTTATATCAACAGATCAAACGGGTGCTGTCAACAAAATTGTATGTCAAGACACAGAAAATATAGTTTAAACTATATTTTCTGTGGTCAAGACTTTTAGAGCTAAAACCGCGTACTGATCAGGGTTGTGTATAAGACAAATTATACATTGTAAGTGATATTTTAACATATTTTTTATACACATTAATTTTTTTGTACTTAAACAATTACAACAGTACAAAGTCAACCAATTCAATTTTTTTTGAAAACGTCGAGTTAAGTGAATGCTTTTTCTTAGGCAAAAAAACCCTAAAGAAACCTAGTAGTGCAAATCCGTTTCTATTGCACAGGTTCAAACTGAAAAGAATAGGTAATGTTTTAAATATTCAGTTTTCTTGAAGTTTATTTTTTAAACAAAACAGAAACAATTGTGTCAAAGGAAAAAACTCCTCAAAAGTAAACTTTAACTTGTTCACATGTGTCTTGTTTTAGTTTACAGGTGAACATTTCGAGATATATTTTAAACAAACCACTGTATATTTTTACATTAATAGCCATACATACTCCGCATTTTTTACATCATAGCATATTATAATTATTTTTAAAGCACTAAAAATTAATTAGGTTTGTATTTTTTTGAAGCGAAAAAGTTACAAGAGTACTTTATATATGACTTAATACGTTTTCCATTGTCAGAACCTCCTACTCGCGACGCCATCTTAGTTTTCGATATCAGCGCTTCTAGTTCAGCGGGTGATTTGAAATAACTTGAGCTACGAAATACTTCGTAGAGTAAAGGTGGCTATGACATCAAAATTGTACTAGACATGGTACTTTTTGAAGTCGATTTATCAAAGCGTTTTAAAGTATAAATTAAATATAAATGAACATTTTGAACTTGTACATCTGCCGATTGACTTACAATTTTAAAAATCTCATGGCCGCTACGGCGCTGATCGATGTGAAATTATTATGACGTATATTATTAATTCATTCGTCCCGCCATGAGTGACTGATTAGTCTGCCTTAGTTGCTTAGATTATTACATACAACACATATTATGTATAAAACGTAAATGAGTGACCTAGTTGGAATTTGCTAAATTTGTTGTTTACCTACTTTAGCGGCGTTCGTTAATGTCATCTTTTTCCTCGCTTTGCTCTAATATTGTGACAGGCACGTGACTTGGACTTTCCTTCTAAATACACAGACCTCGTGACTGTCAAATTTTCAAAGCAAATCGAGGAGAAAGATGACATTAACGCATGATACAAGTTATTCTTTGTATCATGACATTAACGAAGGCCGCATTTGTTCCTTTCGTAAAAAATAGTACAATTTGATTTTGATTTCAGTACAATCAAATTGAAAAATTGAACTGCTACGAATCGAAAGTTTACTACGAAAGTGGTGGCGTCACGATCGTCCTCAGTAGCCATTTTGACCGCCTTTCTTGTGGTTGTGGTTGTTCACCAAGTTTTGTGTGCGGATTTTTCTTCGAACATCAAAAATGGGCGACTGTAAGTAAAATTCTTATTTATCTTTACAAAATAATTGCATCGAATGATGTACATGACATTTTCTGCTTACGTTTCGTATTGTTCGTAATGCTTTATAATTATTTTTTTGAGAAAGCTCAAAAGCGTCGGTTTCAGTTTAGCCGACATTCTGAGATTGGAAAAAATGCTATGAGCTTGTAGGGCTTTAGGTTAATAATTTACGACAAGGCTTTGTACGTATATTTTTCATAGATATGCGTTTTGCATGCCCTGTTTATTAAAATTTAATCCTAATTTTATTGACGCCACTTTCGCGCGACATGAAGAGGAAGCCACTTACCGGACCGGCATAAATTTTTTTGCGACGTAGAAGCATTCTCGTTTTTAGGATTTATTTTGTTAAAACTATATAACTCCATGCCTTTAACTAATTTCGTTATTACTTTTCTTTTCAAAATGGATGCTCGGGGCCAGCTTAATATGAAACTAATCGCCAGGAAAGGGCCCTAACCCTAACCCCTAATTAGTTCAGTAGCGGTTCTTGCGTGTCTTTGTCGTGTGACATATACGATTTCGCGATTATTTTTTTTTTTTCATTAGAAGGGTGGTGTCCTATAGAGTAGTTAAAGCCAAAATAATCGGAGGATCCGCCAAAGTTCCAGTTTTGAGGTTAAATGGGGTTAGCACTTGGTTAGTTTCCATTTCTTGAGCCCCCGAAGCGAGCGGAGGGCCATGTGCGAAGTGAAATATTTATTTCTTACAGTATCAACACCAATGATTGCCAGTTACAGATACCACACTTAACACATAGCAGATACAATAGTACATCAAAAAACAATATAAAAACACTCAACAGCAAGAACTAACAATATTTAACTTATAAGTACAAATGTAACGATACATAACTAAAAAACTTACTACAAAAAGATAAAACGACAGTCATTCAAATCACAGTTCTATGGTAACACTGCAGATTGATGTTCATAAAGCAAATTAGTAATTTTAACTTTGAATTGATTCAGAGAAACTTTTGTAAATATCAATATCAGAGGCATATTTATTGAATAAAGGGCACATTTTATATATAGGTGAAGCCTTAAAGGTATTAGTGCGAGGGAAATCCAGGTAGAAACAATTTCTTGATCTAGTACTTCCGGCGCCAAATGAAAATTTAATTTCAGATAAAATCTTGGAACACTCCACCTTATTACTAATAATCTTAAAAAGAAATATCAGACATGTTTTGACCCTTCTGTTTTCCATAGATACTCAAACATATGAAGCATAGTCCAATTATCAAAGCCTCTTTCTATATGAGTAGAATGATAAAAAATTTCTAAGTGAAATATGCACAAATCAAGTATAGTATTGCCAAAATTTCCTTATTTTCATGTTCAATTTCATTAGTTTCATGTTCCACCTGGGAAAGTAGGAGAGGAACTTTGTCTGTTCAATTAACCTCAAAACTCGAACTTTGGGGGCTTTTTTTTTGGCTCAAATGTGGGGGATCCTCCGAATTTTTTGGCTTAAACTACTCTATAGGAGACCCTCTACGAAATCATAGATATCTATATGTCATAAGATCCATTCTTGCTTCCAAATGGACATGATTGGGGCTCCTGTAGCATTTAAGGATATATATATTTTGTCAGGAATATCATCGTGTGTCATGCTACGCTATCTTATATCGTTTAAAATTATTGAATACTCTTCCTGAGAGGCAGATCTGTTTATACCACATTTTGATTAAAAAAAAAAATAATGTACTTAATTGAAACTTCATATAAATTACCGAGGCGCTCCTTATTGAAACTGAGTAATATCTCATTAATAAATGGTTTGTCACATGTTTCTGTGATTTGTAAAGTCTTTGATTCAGTGATATTTTTAATATGTATACATTTTCCTTATTTGATTGTGTAGCTTACGGTGGTGGTGGTGGTGGGTATGATTACTCACAACCCCCTCCCAGTACAACCTACCCAAGTTATGGGTCACAAGGTGGTGGCGGTGGTGGATATGGACAAGGAGGCTATGGACAACAAGATGCCTCAGGCGGAGGAGGATGGGGTGGTCAGCAAGGTGGTGGCGGTAGAGGAGGTGGATATGGAGGTGGTCAACAGGGTAAGACATAGTTAATAGCTAAAGTAAAAAATAACCAAAATAAAAGGTCTAGACGAGAATGGATGTTCTCAAGGGTGTTTTAAGTTCCTTCAGGGTTTGCTGACGTGATTTGTTCTTCTATTGTCGTTGGTGCTATATATTTCAAACATGTTTTCTTACAATCAAGAATCACTTTATTGCAACTGACAGCAAAATTATAATCCTTTTAAAGAACTTTAAGGTCCTTTTTGTGTGTTTCAGTTTAAGTTACACTCAAACGAAATATAGCCTGTAGAGGTGTGTAGTTTGCGAACAGACTAGTTTAAAATGACAATTCTTTCAAAAGAATGAAATGAACTAGTTCATGAATTATTAAAGAACTAATTCAATGCGAATGATTCACAGTATATAGTCCGTAGAAAGTAATGAATGATAAAATGACTGAACGTGATACGAGCGGCTAAGGATCGCGGTCAACATTAACCCTGTTCTCAGTTGAGAATGTAAATATGTAAATTGATTAGTTTTGTTTGATTGCACCCCGACGTGAGCGAAGGGCCATACATGGTAATTTTATAATGTTAAAACATGGCACGGGAATCTGGCCAATCAGTGTTAATGTCAACCGTGATCCTTAGCCACTTGTGAACGAGATGCACAGGCCAATACAACATGCATGTTTCCTCATCTAGGAACGTTAAAAGGTTCATAAGAAAAGAAGGGAAGCAAATAAGTGCGGGGGGCTGCCATGGGGTTGGTAAAGTTCACAACCCACGGAATTTTGCAATTTACTTTTTTTCACCTGATTAGTTTAAGAGAAAAAAAATCTGTGGATCCCCCACTTTTGTGCCGAAAACAGACCCCAAACTTCGAGTTTTGAGGTTAATTGATGTGGAACAGTGCATTCGCTACTACTTTCCCGTGTGTGACGTGACGTGAAAATAAGGAAATTTTAGCAAATGGTTGCCATAATATACTTGATTTGTGCATATTTCATTTAGTAATTTTTTTTATCATTCTACTAATATCTCACTTTGCGCATGACCCTCCGCTCGCTCTGGGAGCTCAGCTAACCAAATCTAACACAAGGCATAACCAATATCAAGGAAAAATTTATTTTTTGGATCTAATTTGTATTTTTTTTTTTTTTTTTTTTGTAAGGAAAATTATATGATCCGCTGATTTTTGTGTTGTAATTTGTTCTATTTAAGGTAAGCTTCAAACAAACCAAAGGAAAGTAGTAGCGAAAGTTCGCTGTTCTACATCAATTAACCTCAAAACTCGAACTTTGAGGGCTTTTTTCGGTTCAAATGTGGGGATCTGCAGATTTTTTTTCTCTTAAACCACTCTATAGGACACCCCCTTTCTAATGAAAAAAAGAACTAAATTCCGTGGGTTAGTAAACTTTACCAGAACCGCTGCCATGACATGGCAGTTGCAACACTACGATCGTGTGTCTATCCTAATATAATTATTCTGTAATATTAGTTATTGATAATTTTTGCATTTATTTATTTATCTTTCAAGGTAACTAAGAATTTATCCAATATTTAAAAAAACAATAAAGCTCAAAATATCCAGTTATGTAGTTTTACAAATATTCACAGTCTCACTCAACGTGCCATTAAAACCGAAAATAAATTAGAATAACCTAATCACAGCCTCAGCAGTTTGTTTAAAGAGGTTTTAAACTGTTTGATAGATGGGCAAATAAATAGGTCTAATTCACTAGAATAAAGATTAGCAGCTCTAAGCAACCTTGTGATTGGTTCATTAAAGCCATAATTAGTATGATGAAAGGGCACATGAAACACTTCTGTGTTTCTACCCCTGCGATCAGGTACACTCAGATTAAATAGACCCAGTAATTTCCGGGCAAACAATACACCCATTCAATTTTTTAAGAGTTAGTATGCGAATCGCGTGGGGTATGGTTCGCCTGATGTAACAGAGAAGTTTCTCAGTGTTCTCGCATCGCACACATTTACGGTCGACGAAATCTTACCTAACTCAATAGTCTGGACTATAACAGTAATTATATAGACATTGACTTGTTTTCGGTGAGCCTCGAGGTTTTTAAGGGATTGATTTTGAATATTCAAATTCAGAATGCTTTATTATCGAAAGATACAATCTTATTCGATAGTTCGATAAACAATGACAGTCATTAAAATATGTAAAAATCTAATAATGATACATATGTATATACACAGAACAAGAATAAAAATATATACAGACAAAATACAAACATAATATCATAAAATACATAAATAAATATAGATAAAAAGATAAATTGTATTATTTAAATTGTAAAAGTTGAATACATATATATCACAGTCAAACACAAATTATATGCAATTAAAAATATAAATAAAAAACACAGTAGTGGCATAAATAAAATAACACAACAGTACAATTGATTAAAATATAAAATTAGGTTATAGGTGTGTATGTGTATATGTATATCACAGTGAAGTAGGTATCGATGATAAAACTAAAATCACAGAGCCAAAAGGCAAGAAAGAGACAACAAATCACACTACATTCATACGGAGACTCAAACAGTGTACCTAGTCATTAAAAAATTCTTGAACACTATATTAAACTTTTGACAGGAGCAGCTTTTTTACCCTACATCTAAATAGGGGTTTGTCATATATTTTCTTTAACTCTGTGGGTAAACAATTAAATAGTGGACGACCATTAAATAGAATAGAGTCATGAACTTGGGAAGACTTGGGTATAGGAATAGGTAGGTTATAGGTATATCTTGTATTATGGATATTCAAATTTTGGATTAAAGTTGCTCTATATTTTTTGTGGATCAGAAATACAGTTTCCAATATAAATAAACAAGGCAAAGTTAAAATATTGTTTGACAAAAATAGAGGCTGGCATGGATCTCTGGATTTTCATGTATCTTATAGCCCTCTTTTGCAACACAAATACTGTATGCATTAGCTGTTTAGTGCAAGAACCCCAGAAACATATGCCATAACGTAAATGAGATTCTATTAATGCAAAATATGCTTGGCATAATATATTTTTGTCTAATTCATTTGAAATCACCTTTAAGGCTAAACAATTTGAGGACAACTTCTTGTTTAAGATATTAATGTGGCTTTCAAATTTAAGTTTATCGTCAATATGTAAACCCAAAAATTTATTTTCTGTAGTATTTGATAGTAGAGTTCAATTTCAAATTTATTTCCATAAAGACATACAAAATGCATAGGAATTGTCATACAAAAATATTATCTAGTAAATAAAATAAAACAACACTAAATCTAGAAATTACAGAATAACAGAAAAAACTAAAGCTATACCACATAAAGCCATATTGCTTTCAAAATTGTTCTTTAGACATTTAAAAATTGTGTGAGAAATACTCATTTAGAGAATAGAATGAACACTTCATTAGTTTCGCTTTGGTATGGGATTTAAATTGTGAAGGACTTGGCAAGTTTTTAAGTGACCAGGGAAGATGATTGTAAAGCTTTAGTGCCATAATACCAGGGCCTCTAGCCGCCTGAGTCAGCCTTGACTGCGGAATGTAGAGGGCATTCACATTTCGGGTTTCATAACTATTTATATCACCCCACAGGTCGAAAGAACTTTTATTTTTATGGACATAACAGACACTCTGTAGGATGTGAAACCAACCACTGTTAGTACACATTCACTCTTAACACTCTTAAAGGTGGGCCTGCAGGAACTATTCCAGTCCAGACCAAACATATTCTTGATTATTCGCTTTTGAGAGATAAGAATATGCCCAATATGTGTTGAGTTTCCCCAAGCCAGCAAACCATATGATAAAACAGAATTTAAGCATGAGTAATAAAATACCCTCAGTGTATCCCTTTTAACGAAATGTTTTAAGAGCATGATCAGAGTGCCGCATACCTGATCTATATGGTTTTGCCATGTAAGACGATCATCCATCTGCACACCCAGGAACTTGACAATCTCACTCTGCACAAGGGTTGCACCATCCGTTTTGACAACTGTCATAGTTTACTCAGATCGGAGCAAAAGGAACCATGCTAGTTTTTGGGCAGTTCAAAATTAGTCCATTCCTAGAACACCACTCAGAGACCTCTCTTACACATGCATTTGCTCTATTGCTTAAGTCGCTGAAGTCATCACCTGCTATGATTGTGGATGTAGGGTAATATAGCACTGGTTAAGAAAAAGTGGAAGATCATTGATGAATAAGATGAACAATATGGGACCCAAGACACTGCCTTGGGGAACCCCACAGGCAAGACTTAACTAATCAGAAACTGTGACACCATTTCTACTCCTTATTTTGACACATTGTGTTCTTCCCAATAGATATGTCTCGAGCCATTTATATGCTGGACCTCTTATTCCATAGAAATTAAGTTTATTTAGTAAGATGGAGTGATCAATTGTGTCAAAAGCTTTTGTGAGGTCATAAAAGACTCCAACGGCTTTTAGTTTGCTTTCAAAATTTTCTAATATGTTCGAGTATAGGGAAACAATGGCATCTGCTGTGGACTTTCCAGCTCTAAACCCAAATTGGCAATCATTTAATAGTTTATATTTCTCCAGAAAAGGAACCAGTCTTATTTTAAAAGCCCTCTCAAAACATTTTGTTAAAACAGATAGCAAAGCTATTGGCCTATAGTTATTCAATCAACTAGTATCCCCTTTTTTTATAGACTGGCACAATAACAGCTTTCTTAAGTTCAGAGGGAAAATAGCCAATTTCAAGGAAAAGGTTAATCAGATATGTCAGTGGCTTTATTATTTGTGTTTGGCAGGATTTCAGCAGACTACAGGGCACATCATCATATCCTGATGAACCCTTGTTTGAGACAGAAGTTATTAATTTAGTTATTTCAAGTATACAGAACAAGTGGCAGTTTTAAAATTAATTATATTTGTTTTTGAAATATTTAGACATAGTTTGTTTGAGTCACACCATTCCTTTATCAATGGTTAATGATGCCTTCTAGGTCTTGTTGATCTACACAACTCCACAGGACAGTAGCATCATCAACAAACAATGTGATTTTTCCTGTAATAATCAAACTTGCAAAATCGTTTATATACAACAAAAAAAGAATAGATCCCAACACTGAACCCTGAGGCACACCATACGTCAATATCCTCTGATGGGAAACAGAGCCTTCATATAAAAATGATTGCGTTCTATTATGAAGATAGGACTCAAACCATTTTAAAGGGTTTCCTCTAAACCCATATGCCTTTTCTGTCAATTGACACTTTCTGTCAATTTAAGATTTTCTATGATTCGCGTCTAGGCACACGAACTTTGAGGCGTACATGCTAATTCATATAGGTTTTTTTTTTTCAATCTTGTGTTATTTTTGATTTTGGGCATGCCTTGGGCTAGTCTTGTTGCATTGCGCCCCCGGAGCGAGCGAAGCGGACGGAAGGCCATGCTTGAAGTGATTATTAGAACGATCACTTTGCTGCTGCCAAACGCGCAGGTTCGAAAAGCGAAAATTGCCTGGGCGTTTTGGCAGCAGTGCAGTGTTATCGTTCTAATATATCGACTCACGCATGGCCCTCCGTTCGCTCCGGGAGCGCAACCCAGCAAGACTAGTCCAAGGCGTGCCCAAAATTAAGAATAAAACAATTTTGAAAAATACCTATATGAATTAGCACGTACGCATGCGTGAAGCCTCATAATTGGTGTGTCTAGACGCTAATGGTAGAAAATCTTGAATTGACAGAAAAAGTGTCAATTGACCAATTGACAGGAAAAGTGTCAATTTTCCTGAAAATATTTTTCAATGTTGGCATGGCAGCTCTACGCTTTTGTAGACATCCCTATTGGTGAAACATTTTCATTTTAATTGTAGCATGTCTGTATTGCGGGGAAGAGTAATGTTTATTATGAATAAGTAGAAGGCCTTTAAACTAAATTTATTTAGAAACGATAATCAGTTTAACATTATTAGAGTCTTTTCACTCCCTCTAATGTGTTGTCAACTAGGTCTTATTTTGATTTGTTTTGCTTAGTTACCTAATTGATATGTTGTCTTTTTAACACAATTTTTAGCACAAAAAATTAAACTAAAATTGATTATTTGTCTGAAACAAATCTAAAAACTAGTTGGGTTGAACCAAGTTCCTTGGACAACAATATTCATAATAGATTTGTCCGACATAGGCATAGAAGTAAACTTTTTCGATAGCTTACTCTTCTACCTTCTATGTCGAAAATAATTACTAGGAATGATAGTCCTTGTTATTAGGAAATAACGGCAAGGGTAGATAATCTATAGGACAAATTATTTTCAGTTATGTTACACCATTCTAGTCTAGCCTTCAATCGCCTTTAGATGGTTTTACTTAAATTTTGATCATTATTTTTTTAGGTGGCTATGGCGGCGGAGGAGGAGGTTATGGAGGAGGAGGAGGAGGTGGTTATGGTGGTGGAGGTTATGGAGGTATGTAAATATTCCAAATTATTAAATCCAAAGTTTATTTATTAATCCTTATTTGATCACCTCATATGACAAGGCAGTTCCATAAGAAATATAAAGGACTAGAATAGGCCAAAAAGCCATTTGCAAGTGAGTCGTGAACAGGTTCTGATGAAATAATTATGGTTGTTCAAGTTTCTTTAGAACTGCTGTTTCTAGGCAACATTTTAGGGTCTAAAGTGATGCTATAGTCAGGGCTTTTTCTTCTTTTAAATATAGATGTTGAAGCGGGTTCTATTTGCATTTATTGTTGTTGTCCAATAGCATACTGCAGCTGATGTGTTATCCAAAATGACTTTGGCTCGCTTTTATGGTAATTCAATATCAGGTTATTGCTGAAGCACCATTCATTTATCCTATCTGATACCTTCCACACTCGTGTATAGGCCTCCGCTTCTATGTCCTTTGGTATCTTGCCTAATTTATGATCATACCAGTAAGCTTGAAGTTATTGGCAAAAAGAGGGAAAATGATCGACGCCAGTACCGACATAATATTAGAGGTTACGCTCCTGATATTGTAGCATTTGTTCCGGTAGAAAATACATGAGTGGTCAGTGGTGATAAAGCCTTTTCCATAATTCCAATGCCCTGCAGTTAGCAGGCACGAGGAAGATTGAGTCTTGAGTCTCACATTGAGGGTGAGACACTGAAGGTAGTTTATCTGTTGGGACCAAAATGTGCTTTTACCTGATAATAAAATATTTGCTGCATGTTTAAAAATGAGCATTTATTTGCATAAGTATCTATTTGTCAATACATTATTTCTAATATTCAATTATATCCCAGGTGGTGGTGGTAGAGATCGTGGAAATGCTGGTGGCGGCATGGATCGAGGATATGGGTGAGTCTTTGAAATGTTCTTTTTTATAATAAATATCTGTTTTATGGTATGGATGGTAATCATTTTTTGACCAACTGTTGCATTTTGATGGAAGTTTAATAAAATAATCAAAAGCACAGTGCGCCATTTAAGAAATGTTATGTGATTCGTCTAAATTACAGTTCAATCTTTAAAGAAGATGAGACAAATATCTATTTGGTACAGTAAAACTATTTAAATGTTGTCTATGTGAAGTGTTACAGGTTCTTGGTTAAAGAGTTGCTTGATATTGGGATTTTTTTCCCCAAAGGTGAATTAATTTGGAGACCTCTCAGTGTCTATTCAAAATATCATCAATAAGAATTACTTATAAAAACTGGTTTTTGCAAGTGATAGCATGAAATTTGACGATTTAGTTATTTTTTTAATATATTCTCAGAAGAACAAAACTTAACAGAATTTTCTTCTTATCTTACGGTTGATTAACCTGAATTTTAAAGTATAGATTAGAGTATGAATGGATTTTTTATTTTCTGAAATATCCAACACAATCTGTTCCACCTTTTAATGGTCATAGTAATTTTTTATGGAAATAATTATTTAGACTAATTTACTGATGTTGGATATTTTTGGAATAATGAAAACTGTAGATATCCAATCAGTTTTTTCACTTCCACAGAATGTGTTGCGGTTTTGTTTACAGAAAGGCATTCAAGCTTATAAGGGTGTTCATTCGGTCTACTTCTTTTGATAAGTGCATTGTAGCAGATATAGTATTTTTTGTTCATACAGCTGCTTGCTTTGGAGTAGTAATGAGAACGCAACTGCTCCGACATTTTTCAAGCGTAAGTTTTAGACTGAGACGTGTATAAATAAGCCACAACTATGGGTTGGTTTGGGTGATTGTGATCTGTTACATCAGAACCACTGGACTATTAAATGTAGCCAAATAAACTGGTCAAGGCTGAAATAATGTTTTTTTTTTCTTAATTTATGCTCCTATGCTCTAGCAGCTTCTGTACTCCATTCAGAGGAGCTATCTTAGCATATTCTGATATAATGAGCAAAAAGAACAGACCAAATGAACACCGTGAAGAAAAATATGTTAACATTGAGTATTGATCAAATCGATTGGAACGCTATATCTTGGAGAAAATCAGTGAAGGTTTTTTAGAATATTGTGTCCTTCAATTTTTTACTGTTCCTATAAAATTTAGAACTGGTCTCTTAATTGCTTAGAGAACTATCTCATAGACTTGGCTGGACAGTTCTGTTAATATTTAAGTGCTATTGGAGGCTGTAGATAGCCACGTATCTCATTTTGAAAGCTTAATTATCAATTTTTGTTGATCAAATGATCTTTGGACAACCAGTCTGAAAATATTTTTTTGGAGGTGAAATTTCTGATTTGGACATTATTTGATTGTATACATTGCCCAGTTTTTATTTCATTACTGAGAATATTAATGATATGATATGTTTTGATGGTTCCAGTTTCAGAAACATTAATTTTTCTGTTTTGACTTGACTACTAAACACTTTGAATTAAATTGCCAAAGCGAACTCACAGTTTGGTATTAATAAGTGAATACACTTAACATAAGTTAAAGGTGAAATTATTAATTAGTATTAATAAAGGTATTTTTGATCAGATTCAGAGTATTAGGGTTTTAAAAGGTATATTTACTTTTCTGTTTCAATGAAATTGAAATGTTAAATATTTATTCTCAAATTTTAAAAACTTAAGGTGTAATGAATACTAAATAGTATAATTAATAGAGAAGGTTCGACTCGAATGACATAAGGTCTAAAGGTTTAAAAACATTCAGAAATATACTGAGGTTACATTATATGCCCTACTTATAATAAGCACTAGCAGGGTACCCCCCAAAACATTAATTGGTATTGGAAGACGTTGGGTGTCTGAGAAAGACAGTGAAGGTATATATGACATAAGTGACAGTGAAATGAGTAAGGATAATGACAAAAACGTTTTAAGTACTTAATACCTGCGTTCACTTAATGTTCTCTGTGGTTAGCCTAAGTTATTATTTTATAGAAATTTGCCAGCGGTGACTGATAACATAGTGGTATGTTAAGAGGAGTTATCTATAACCTTTATCAATCATACTTAAGCCTGGTTCAGAAGCAGCAAGTAGTACAGTCGAGTAAAGTAATTAAGTCGAGTCCCCATGTTGTAATTTAGCGGAGTATGTGAAAAGATTGAGTAATATCATCTCTCTGCTCTAGACGATACTATTAGTGTAGTAACAAGTCAAGTAAGGGTTTCGTTTTTTAAAAATTAATAATCGGAAAACAAACTATGAGATTGCGAAACGACGGTTGCCATCCATCTTGCAACTTTTTAACAGAATTGGAAGCATATATTTGGAAAAAGTGTAAAGATCTTGACATATATGGGTGAAGAATTGGATCGGTAGAAGAAATGAGATTGGAGCTTCTAGTTGTCTTTAAAAAAAAAGAGTTAGCTGTAGGAGATATTCACCTAAAACGGTTATTCGAACTAAACACCGCTGCGAGTCTCTCCACACTAGTTTAGTGGATATCCAAGTCTGTTAAAAATGCAATGGAGGTTAGAGATGGGGACATTCCGGGAATCTCATTTTAGAGGAATTTTTCCGGTAATGTTCCCCAAATCGAGAAAGTGATGGAAATGGACAAAATTTTAAAATGTTTGAAAATTTGGGAATTTTCCGGGGAGGTTCCCGGAAATATTCCCCAAAACAGAAAGTGGTGAAGTTGAAGAAAATAATATTTTCAAAATATATTTAATTTTCATGATTCACATAAATCTATAAATATAATCCTTATACTTAACTACAAACTACAAGAAGTATAAGTTAACAAGTGAACTGAGATCATTATTAAAAAATAAGTCAAGTATGTACAGGGTTATTCATTTTAAAGTAAAAATGGTCTTTTTTTTAAATTTTCCTGTATTTTTGTGATAAACGAAAATAGCCATTTGAGGTATTTTTTTTCGTAGAATTCAAAAATCTCACCAAAAAAACATTTGAATTAAAAACAAAAGACTTACAGCGTGGTTGACATGTTTTTAAAATGGAATACCCTATATATTTTTATATCAATGGATAGAGTTCTTTACAAGGAATTCACTGCTATAGGGGTTGCTGGGTTTATTTCCAGCGGTTTTATTTACAATTAATTAAAAACAGTCCCGTAAGAAAATAATTTTTAATGGATAGTTTTACCTGAAAAAGCTAGGTAGGTATCATAGCTGTTTATTTG
>MU182585.1:282078-316671 GCA_016904865.1 Pissodes strobi | reverse complement strand
TTCAAATCGATATCTCAAACCGTTTCGAATTTAGAAGGGGGGGGGGGACTATTTACGTCCGCACTGTATAATCATAATCTTTAATTTGTTTAACCTAGAAATCGATGTTTTTACATTTTCCTTGAAAAGTCCATTTTCCCGACATTTTCAAAACAGAGAAGCATTTAGAGAGTTTTCACCCAAGAGTTCTCTATCGAACCGTCACGTCGCACAGTGCGGCCGCCCGTGGACAAAATTCGGATATCGATACACATCAAATGTACTACCAATCTGTTGCATATGATCCAGACGGAACCAAAGTAGTAAAAACTTATAATATATTTCGCCGGACACCGCGCCGGATACGTTATAGCAGCTAAATGAAGGACTGTCGCAATTCAATTAAGTAATCAATAAAATTAGTTTCTTAGATTGTAGTGGTCAGTGGTTGTGAATTTTTGACTATGACCGCATATACTACAAGCAGCGAATATCAACTACGACAAGAAGGCCCACTCAATGGCAAGAGCGCGCTACAAAGGAATCGTCGTTTATTTTCTTCGTTGCCTGGTAACAATCGGCGAACTTCGCCGCACACAGGTTGAATTTAAATAAAAGCTGGACATAAACGATATTTTCGTTTGCGGTATATTTAATCAAATCTATGACGAAATTATTTATAGCACTCTAATACTCTATTTGGCGTTGGAAAAAACACAATTGATATCTTCTGAATTGTTTGCAGCGCCCTGTCAAACTTACGTTATTTTTTTTAATTATTATCACCAAATAAATATTTTGATAAAATTTGTATTCAACTGGCTGTTTCAAAAATCTGTTAACGTTTTTAATTAGTTATTATTGATAACAATACTCAAGGTACAATGTAATAACTAATATTTAAAAGATTTTGATTTTGTGTTAATGATTTCACCATATTTCCGAATACTAATATTCTGACAAAAGACAACAAGAAGAAAATGTTGCTCGAATTTGCCCCATCTTTTAATATTTAATTAAATTTTGGAGTTTTGGGTGATTTTAAAATTGGTTAAAGGTTTCGCACAATATTTTTACTGTATATTTTATTCCTATTTTGTAATAAAACACAACTAAAAAATAGCGATATTATCTTTTATCGAATATTCACTCGACTATAGAATTTAGGCGTGGAAATTAATCTGACAAAAGGATGAGCTGGTCTCTTGCCGCCGCGTCAAAGGTCGCCTGCCAACATGATTGTTTTATTTGTATCATGGCCTGCCGATATTCTGCTAGTGTTCGCGCGGGGAAGGAGACACACCGTTGACATGCCGCCGCGGAGAGTGATCTTTCTTATCATATAGGTTTGCCCAAATACATAATAAAAAGATAAAGACTGATGTACTATACTGCTAACGTGCTAACACTCCATTGAGGTTATGTGTTGGTGTTATACCTAATTGTGCAACAACTGAAGCTAGATTATCAGAAAATGGCGCGTCGAAATGAGGATCCCTTATTGTCTAAATTTGTAACGTGCGCAGTATCCCTGCTGCTGTCTTGTTTGAACATTTACGTTTCTCTGTTTTTTTTTTGCTTCATATGTTGTACTAAAAGTATTTTCAAATGTCATTTAAATTACCCTTAACGCAACGCATTATTAAATTTGAATTTTAAAAGCTATATCTGTTGTAAAGTCATCGGTACGGGTGGGCAAGAAATTGAATAATCGATTAAACGCTTAATATTTTAGCAAATAACTGAATAATCGATTAATCGAAATAATCGATTATCGATATTTTCTGAAATATGAATCGGTAAGTCGATTAATCGGTAATTTCTTAAAAGTGAATCGAATAATCGATTAATGTCGCCCACCCCTAATCCCATAATATTGTTGTAAGTGAAACCGAAGCTGAAATTTCGGTAGAATCATTATTGCTGATGCAAGACTAATGTTATTATAAAAAGAGGTAATAAATACTTTGGCTGAATCAGCAGATAAAAATTTATAATTTAGTTTTGAACAACAGCTGCACTGATGCTTCTATATTTTTTACTAGTTTCGTCCCTATTAGATTAATTTTTAAAAATAGCGATAACTCTGAAATACACGTATGGCAAAATTGCAGGCCCTCTTCTGTCGTCCGCTTAACATTCATTTTGCTCGTGAGACTCCTGAATTAACCGTTGCAAAAACAAAATTTGGATCACCGAATTAAAAATTTAAAACCCTTTTTTACAATGAAGGAGCCTTTAATTTTCAAAATCATTTTTTTTAAACGATTTAAGAACATACAAATGATTTTTATACATGATTTTTATCGTTAGTGATAATTGATACTCCCTATATATAAATATAGATGATGAGCAAAAAATTCAACAATTATTTGTCTAAAACACGATATACTAAACGTGTAATACTTAATAACTTTTCTGTCTTATTTCTGGTAAACTTTATTATGGCCAGCTTTCCTAGAAATTCGACCAGTGTGCGCCGGGTCCAAAGGTCACATGCCAGTATCATGCTAGTTTTCGCGCGGGGAAGGAGACATACCGTTGACGTGCCGCCGCGGAGAGTGAATCTTCTTATAGTAGTTAATATTCGCTGCTACAAGTGTGTATCTCTGTATTGACATATGTATATAGTAATATCATTTGATATGAGCAGTGTTGCCAATTAGCGTGTAATTACACGCTTTGTGTGCGTTTTGATTGCCTTGCGTGCATTTTTCGAACACTCTCAAAAAGCGTGTATTTTGTGTGTAATTTCACAAAAAGCGTATATTTTGCTTGTAATTTGAAAAACCCTCTTGTTTTTTACGGCTTTCCAAGTCAAACCCACGGCCACTTCTTTACCAAAATACCATTGCCATCTATTGTAATAATAAAAAATAGGACTAGACGGGCTTTCCTGTTCTTATCTACAAATTCAACGACATCTGTCGGGAGTTTGCAGTTTTAGTTATTCATCGAGGCTTTGCTTTTATCTAGTTTCTATTAGGTAGGTGTTAGCTTGGTGTTAGCATTGTCACCACCTAAACTTGATGGGCATGGCACTCCCCATGGAATTTTGGTACTTTGTTCACTGTGTGCATAGTATTCCATATTTGTTGTTTGTTCGTTTTTGGTTTTACTTATTCCTTTCGTTGTGTATTTTTGTGTTTAATATCAAGAATTTGAGAATTAGACCCTTGTAACAATATTTGGAAGCCTAACATGAGATAACGAAAAAAGTAATAGATTATTTTTCCTTTGGAAATAGCGTAATAGAAGTACACGACTGTAATAGATGTATTACTATTGTAATAGAGGTGGCAACACTAGTCACCACGACTGTCACGTGGCAGTTGTGACAGCACAAAACTTCCCTTGTCAAAGCAAAATACAAACCCAAGTCAGATGTAACACTTGGGTAACCCAAGTGTTACATCTGAGAGCGTGACACCACAAGTCATCCTCTCACCTCTGTCTTGTGTCACATTTTTACTTTTTGGTTGAGCCGGGCGCAGATATATACTTTATATCATCTACCCGCCTGACAAGCCCTGAACTTGCGCGAGCATCATAAACACATTTCTGACAAACATGCCTTTACGGTCGAGGAAATTGCTGCCAGCGCGTCTCGTTCTCGTGCTGTAGTGGTTAGATTCTGTGCTTGTGAAGGGATTGCCCGTGTTAGCCTATTATTTTCAATATTTTTTAAGGTTATGTTTGTTCTTTATTTTAAATTTGGGTAAGTTCTATTTGGTTGCGCCCCGGAGCGAACGAGGCTAGATGAGAGCATTGCATGAAATGAAAAAATTTCGCGCGCAAGCCCAGGTCTCGTCAGCCGTAAGGACTTGTGTAGATGGTTAAGAGTAAAATGTGTGCGAACCGAGCCTGTTGGTTGATCCGCACACTCCGGGGGCGCAACAAAACTAACCCAAATTAACCAAAGGCAATGCCCAAAATCAAGAAAAAACAACTTTGAAAAATATATGAATTAGCACGTACGCATGCGCGAAGGCTCAAAACTGCAGTAGATAGACGGGAATGACTTAAATTAGGCAGTGTGTAAAAAGTGTGTATTTGTGAAACTAAAAGCGTGTAAAAGCGTGCAATTTGAATAGACCATCGTGTAATTTCATAAATTCAGATCGGCAACACTGGATATGAGATAAGAAACGTGCATTCGAAACTAGTATTGCCATGTATGTAAACTGTGATATATTCACCGATTGGAGGAAACTTTTAAAAAGTTCTATGCAAAACATCCTGTGCTGTGGACTGTTACAGATTACTTATGGTTGGTAGTTGGTAACCTTTTCAAATTTTTGTGCTACTTCCTGCTAGTATAGGAGTTATGATTTTTTTAGGTCATCGACGTATTACCAATGCCGATTTAATTGAAGATTGGATAAGGAGTAAAAAATCTGAAAAGTCGTCATATTTTTCTAAAAATTTCCATATAAGGGTAAAATTGAATTCTGAACAAGTTTCCTCTTTGACATTTTTTGATATCTGGTCACCTAACCTCACTTTTCGCATATTTAAGGTGTAATTTTTTAATTTCCTGCCACGACAGTTGTCAGTTGTCACGTGGCATATGTCATAGTGCCATTTTGTCATTTATTAGGCTAACTTGATTGGCCATAATTTTTTTTCCTAAATCTCAATAGTAAAAAAATTTCCCACTTGTTGTAAACTGTTTGGATGACACTCTATATCATATTGTTCCTGTTACTAAGTTTATGTTTATATCTATTAATTATCCGTTTAAATTATTATTTTAAAGTCTGACTTGTGTTGCCTAAATTGAAGAAAGTTTATGTTTTCTGTTATTGTTAGTTAAGTAACTGTTAATATTGTTCTATATATTGTTTGTTATATTGTAATGAACGCCGATTTACCCTAAGCCTTTACTTACTGTATTTTTCGGCCTTTTCGTCAATCTCTGTTCATTAGCTGTAACCGGGTTCGCAGTACCAGTGTGTTGACACCCTAATTGCGACGTAAAATAGTTACCGTTATATTTGGGCAAACCCCCATGTTTCGCTACCTAATTAAAAACCACTGTCTGACTCGTACCGGTACTTAATTTCTATTCTCAGTTCCTTTCACTATGTTTAAAATAATTAAATAAATGTAAGCCACATCAATGATGTTTTAAATTGATAAAATAGTTGAAAGGGAGCATTTTAGTAGTGGCCTAATTGATTCGCTTAATTTTTAACACGACCTCGTATCTACGGGTCCATCAATTGCTTTCCAAGGTAGCGCTTCAAAGGCCACTCAGGCCTTCGACTTGGATGACGAACATTTTTGGCAACGCCTATTGACCAATGTAGTTCTTTTGATCAAGATTTTCGAGGGAATTGCATGAATGTCGAATTAAGTGGTGGAATAGTCCGCGAGCAAAACCGTGTTTAGTGAACTTTGAATTTTTCCAAATTATTTGGATGATAGTCCAAGGATAAGTGACGTTTCTTGAGATTGGCATAGGCTTGCATGATGACTTTTATGCTTATTTACTCTAATTCCTAAGTCAGATGTTAGGAATTTTGTAACGCGATTCGAGCATTACTAAATATTTCCAATTTCAATCTATAATTTGACAAAATAAGTTTACGATTTTATTTAATAATTCTCTCGGGGTGATTTAATTCGAAACTAATTTACTTTATTTGATTTTCTTTGAATCAATAAAAATAAAACAATTTTTCGAAACAAATTTATCTAAAATCCGGGCTGGCCCTTTGGGTTTTGTCACAATATATTGTTTAATATGTGTTTTGGTTATTTCAAACAAATTATAAAAATTCAAACCATTTATTAATAGATAAAAATATTGTTATAGTTTATTAGCTTTTAAGACCTAGGGTAAAGTTTTGCCTTAGGAAAGAAATGGTTCTTTAAGGGGACAAGGAATATAAATAGATTCTTTTGTATGAATGGTTGCGTTGCTTAAATCCTCGTATTCGCTCACTTATAACACTTATAACACACTAATTCAATGGAAATTGATTTGTTTCTCTCTATTACCAAGCACCAGCAGAAATAATTTCAATCAAAAACAAGTCATTAATGTCAAAAGGTAGAAAAACAAATGATCATTCATTATCGAAATGTGCGATACTTTCCATTTTCTATAATTTCAATAATAGGGTCCCTACCCATACAGCACACCAAATCACGATTACGATGTGTTCGCATTGTGACGATGTATCTAGATGCAGACACAGGGTTGCACAATTCTACGATGTAAATGTGCTACGTTTACACATTTCAGGTACACACGTATGCACAAAGGTTAAACGTCCGCCTCACAATGTAGCCACAGTATACCATTTACATATACACAACTTAAATGATCCACAGTGTGTTATCGGCTGCACAGTGATTGTGTATTATGCTTAAACTCTGTTTACACATGGAATTTGTCCTTCTCAATTTGGACGTAAATATACTATTCCGTGTATATGTAGCTCCGTCGCCCCATGCATACGCCCTGTCAAAGAAACCAATTTTTCATGAGCTACTTCAGGAAAATAAAAGTTTTGCCGCCTGACCTTTATTCGTTCTCAAAACAGGTGTTTTATAAAAATAATTAATATTATGGTTTTATGAGAACGAAAGAGCGGGCAGCGAAACTTTTAGTTTCCTAAAGCATCTGTCTGAAGAAAAGTTCCTTTAAAATTGTTCTTTTTTTCTTTCCACATAATATACAAAGAGCGGCTAAAATATAGAACAAATTCATTTAAAAATCAGGTATTGACTTTTTAGAAAAATGTTCGATCACGTCAATTATAATTTCTCTTCCGTTTTTTTTGCATCAAAAAGAAAATATACAGGGTGTTTCAAAAAAGTAGATTTGATGTCAATTTTTTTTTAAATAAAATACTATTTTTTAAAATCCAAAGCAATAGTGTTCCATTTAAAAATAAATTAAGTTTGATGTCAAATCTGATTTTTGACACAACCTGCATAATTTCATTTTAGAGCAAAAAGCAGAACAAAAAATTAAAATGGACGTGTAGGAGCATTTTCCTAAAAAATCAATACCTGACTTTGAAACGAATTTGTTCCATATTTTAGCCGCTCACTTTATATAGTTACTACTACGGAACGCTATCAATTGATGCAACAGAAAGCAGAAGTAAGAAAACACTAGAAAATGACAGAACTTTTACAAGAATATTAAAATGTATTGAAAATATTCAAATAACATAGTAAAAACGCAAATATATCTTATGCTATACATTGCCAGCCTTTGTTGCAGCTCAGCAGCTCTCTTTTCAGCCATTCTTCGTTTTTTGAAACAAAAAAAAAAAATCCTCCAGTCGGTTGGTTGCTTGTCGTTTGTCGTAACCATTCGCAGACCGCCACGTCGTTTTGGAGCTCAAATTTGGCAAATTGGGTATTGGACAAGAGTCTTTCATAAAGTCACTGCAATAATACAAAAAAGTACCTATAAGCTGAGCACAAAAGATCAATTGTTATGGTTGTAACTGTAAATACTCTGAAGGATGTTCACTTTCGAATTTAATAAAAGTAAATGTGCAGAACATTATACGCCGTGATACCCAATGACCTTTGATTGTGCATTTCCTACAGCATCCATACCCAGTGTGGCCTTTGAGCTATATATGAACGAGCTGCTGCCGGTGCATCGCAAATGTAAGCATCCATTACGATTTTATATTTGACATGCATCAAAGGGTGTTGAGAATTTTTGTATCAAAAATCAGTGTAGCGAGAATCGTTACTCGATTTCCATGGCCGCCTAGGTTTTTTATAATAAGAAAGTGCATACCACCCCAGAACTTTACAAATGGTAAAATGACTACTACCTGCGACCACATGAGATACAAATGGCCAGCATGCTAACGCTCTGCGCTGGCATTGTTCCATCTCCCTCGAATGTAGAAACGACAACACACAACTGTAGAGTGTATGTTATTACACTGTACTATTACTTTTACGTGGTGTATACACAAAATTTTACTTAAAGCTATAATCATCACACTAATGATTTAAACTTTGTCAGCATCCTGTACGAACGTTAGATTTCAAAATTCTAACGACCCAATTAACTTTACGTTATTATAGGTACATAAAAATGTTAGGTAGAAATCCAACAAATTACATTAAACCATTGTAAGCATCATGTAGGGACCTATACGAACGTTAAATTTCAATAACATTCCAATGATCCATCTGTACTTTGTATAAATATGTCAAGAATCTTAGGTGCATAGGGTTAGTTTGGGTTATAAATATTATTAAACATTGTAGCTCCAATATTAATGGTACCTAGGAGTAATAAAGTATTTATCAATTTTTACTATACCTTATAATCCGTTTCAAAGTGCACAGAGACACACACACTTCCGCGTCTTCCCAAATGATAAAACAAAAATGGCTTCTATATGATGTGGATGTACTACCCCACTTTTATAGAGGAAAGAGGATACACATGAGATACACATGCCCGGTATGCTCACGCTGACGCTTGCGCGCGCACTGTGCCGTGCTTCTGAATGGTGGAATGTAGATACGACAAGACACAACTAAAGAGTGTATATATAGTTTTTTGCATCATGTGTGTATATCGCACTTTTACGTGGTGTATGCAGTAGGTACAAATATTGCATAAAGCATCACACATACATATGACTTAAACCTTGTAGGCATCATTTACGGACGTCCAATTTCAACATTCTAATGATCCTTCTTTACGTTATATAAAAATGTTTAAAATCTTAAGTGCATACGGTATACAATTATTAAACATTATATCACATAATTCTATGAACAAAAACATAGGTGTATCTCATATGTGTACGTCAGTACTAGATCAACAATTAGTTTCATCATAACATATTTTGTTTCTCACGTGTATATCTTGTAGAGACGTAATTTAAATTGGACGTGCTGTATGGGAACATAATCAATGGTGGTCGCCGAATGCTCAGTAATACGCGTAAATGAGTCAACATGCATGGAGAGATTGAAAGAAGTCAAGAGGTTTACGACCATGGCAGTCACATTAGAATCAGAATCATTATAATTGATATTAAAATCGCCAGCTAACACTACATGACACCCTGGAGGAATTCTGGACAGCAGTAGTTCTAGTTTATTTAGAAAATTAAAAACATTCGCTGTTGGTGAACGATAAATACAAAACACATAGAAACAAAGTTTTCCCGAAAATATCGCTGAAAACTCAAACTCTCTTTCTTGAAAAAGCGTGTCGAACCTGTCGCAAGATTCAAAGGCCAACATATTATCATTTTGATTGATTAAGGCAGCAGTGCCACCATGCTGGCCAATGGATCTACAGTACTTAGACACAACAATATACCCTTGAGCAACTAATGGTTCATCCACTCTATACCAATGTTCGGTGAGTAGCAATATATTAGGCAAGTTAGTGTTATTCAAAAGTACATCAAGTTCGTTCAGTTTATTTCGTGCTGACTGAATATTCAGCAACATAACACTCACAAAATTATCGGAACTAACTCCAGCAGGCAGAGGCTGAGGCTTGCTTGTTGTATTCCTTACAGACGGAATATTTAATGAAATTGCACAACTCTTTGGTATGTCAATAATAAGATCAGAATTTAAGCAAGCTTCCACCTCTGTAGTCAAATCTATAAAAAAGGCCTTTCATTATAAACATCGTCAGCAACATCACAGGAACCTGACAAATTTAAAGGTGAAGGAACTTCCTGGACATCTACCAAGCTCTGTAGTATACCATTGTAGTATTTATTAATATGATCATGCAATAAATCCACCAAGTCAGATCCCAAGCGAGGTGCATAATTACATTCAATTATTAGATGTAAGATATTTTACACATTAACATTTAGAAATAGAGATTTGAAATTTATTAAATCAAAAACAAAAATACGTAAATTAAGAAACTTGATGCATGTATAGACGGTAAATAAACTATTTGTTGATATTTAAAGAAATATATACCTAATAAAGTTTAGATTTGCCTACTTGTGTCTTGTGCCTACCAAAGTACCCAAATTTGGAGAGGCAAGTTCATGCCGATATTTTATTAACGCTAAACCAATAATTGAAAGATTTTGATAAGGCGTTGTAGGTCCATAGGAAGTGACAATAAACACTTAATGTTCCGCAATTAAAACTGTGTAAATACCTTTAAAATGGCACCTAGTGGCCATCTTAAGAATTGGAACTAGGTATCAATTTTATGTCAAAATGTATTTTTTAGCCCTACCAGTTGTATCCCGCATGCGTTGCAATGCTGTGCAAAGCAAGACATATAGTTTGTATTTTATTTATTTCATAGAAGTGCTTTTAGATACACAATAATATTTTTTCTTGTTAGGTCTGGTGTGTATACAAATAAGTCTGATGGCTGTTCGACGCATGAGCAGGAGACAGATAGACACAGACAGTCATTCATTTTAATATTTATATATAATATATATATAACATTTTTTTTGTTTGGATTGGTCGTCCAATCAACTTTCGGTTATATTAGTTTCACTTAGTCTCAACTTATTTTACTTATTTGAACTGGTTCCGATACATTATAATCAATTTTAATAGATTTGGTTAGTTTGGGTAAGTCGTCTATTCAACTTTCGGTTAGTTTCACTTAGTCTTAACTTATTTCACTTATTTGAGCCGGTTCCGATGCGTTATAATCAATTTTAATAGAATTGGTTAGTTTGGGTTAGTCGTCCAATCAACTTTCGGTTAGTTTCACTTATTCTCAACTTATTTTAATCACTTGAGTCGGTTCCGATACATTTGCCACACTCTTTGTATTATAACACAAATTGAATCATACCCCATGATACGATTTTTTTCGTAACGCGGGACGAATATTAGAAAACCATGTGACGCGGCCTTGAAAAATCACTCTCATAAAACCAAAGAAGTATTCACTTCAAAAATTATTTATATTGCAATACTATTTCTGTTAATTTGTTTCACCAAATTTGATTTTTCTAGACTATAAATTAAAAATGTTTCTTTTGTGTATGATAAAGTAAAGCAAACGAAATATTTGCTTTTAATAAAGTTTTTCAATTATATTCATATTAATTCAACTGCGAATGTTCTTATTTCATTAAGTCCACTTCAAATTATCGATAGTGTAAACGAGTTCTTCATAATTTAACCAGTGAAATAGGTTGTTTATCCGTCAAACGCGTCAAATGGGAGAGAAAGAAAATTTGACCCCCAAACATCAAAGGTTCCGACGGTTTCTGTCGCTACTCGATGGTGGATGTACTCGGGTAATACCATAATGTGATATGGAAGGTAAACTACAGTTCGCGACTTGGCAACACGGCGGGGCAAAACACGTCTAAATAGGAAAGTATTTAAGTTTATTGCATTATTGGCGAGCGACACTTTTAATACCGGAGTAGGCATCTGTTGCGTAGCTATATAGATCTGTGGTATTAGTATTTTCTGTTAGTAGTTACGTTATGCACTACTAGCTTGATTTACTAATTATTTTAGAATTTGCTATTATTAATATTACAGTTAAAAGGTTTAGGGCTAATGCAAGTTGTTTGGAATTATAGTTTTGACGGTTGTCGTATTTTAACTTAAAAAATAAGGAATTTTACGATTTATAGAGGGTGTTGTCTCTAATACGGAACGAATTTTGCAACAAAACTACAATCTTTTCAATATTTCTTTAACAAACTATAAATTCTTTTAACCGTTAGCGAGATATCTCGAGAGATCTTCATAATCGAATGATTTCATTAGTATATATCTCATAATCGCCCATCACTCATATTCGGTTTTCCAGTAACAAAACTGTAAGAAGTGGTGATGTATCGTGTCAAAACTCGAAATGGCAAAAACTTAAATTCGACTAACTCACCCTCTATAAAATCACCTTTTGTAAAGCTTCCTCTTGGGTGTTTTTAGTGGATCAAATAATCGGCTTAAAAAAAAAAAGATTATGATCTTTAATTTTTTTAACCTAGAAATCCATGTTTTTACATTTTCCCTGAAAATTCCATTTTCCCGATATTTTCGAAACCGAGAAGTATTTAGAGAGGTTTTTTCCTACGAGTTCTCTCTTTCGCGACTTTTTCAGTGCCTTTTATCGTATTCGTAATAGATAATAGAAAATAATGCTACTGAGTCCATTGATTTTTGACACCGAATCCGAATGCACTTAACGGATTTTGCGAATACGCTTGAGATAACTGATGGCGTTTGCCGAGTTTTCCATAGGACCGGTTTACGCTTTAATAAAGAGCCATTTTGAACACAGCATTATTCCAAAGTAATGCGAGTAAAGTAGTAGCAACCTGCTTAATTACTTCATTTGCGACCTCATCATCCCCTGGTGGTTTCGTCATAATCTTTGAGCAAACCTGAGAAACCTATTTATTGCGGTTTCTGACTAAAAATTAAACCATCAATATTTAATATTGCATATTTATATTATAGCCTTACTTAAATTTTCTAAACAAAAGACATGAATGAACATATAACAAACATTACCTTATCTAAAAAAAAGTTTTTTAGGTATTTTAAACTAAATAATTTCAGAGAGATCAACAAAACCTTTAACACAATAGAGCCTTACATACGAATGTTCGAATGTATCATTCCGCTTGAGTTAAAATTGTTTATCAATATATAGAGGGCAATAGTCATTTAAATTTAGAATAATTATAATACTAAAACACAACAAAATTTACAAAGATATACATATTAAAAAAGACACAGCATTTTACAACTTTTTATGAGCAATTAAATAGTAGAGCTTTTCTCTTATTTCACCTGCTTTCTTTAACACTTTACATATACCACTATACATACTTCATAACACATTTATTGTGAAAACTTAGTTCACATGTTTATAAAGTAAGTATCCACAAGATTCAGGACTGACCTACAAAATTCACTTTAATATTCGTAAGACAAAATTGGAATTATCAACCATTTTAAAATGTAGCTCATTTTAACAGGGGATGAGATCTTGTTTTACCTTTTACATACCTATATATTATAATTTTTATTTGAGAATTATTTATCACTTCGGCGTATAAATCGTAGGAATTAAGATATTAATTTCCTCTCACAAAAATGAGAATTTGACACCCATATATGGGGCTATGTTCGTCTACTAAAAAAAATTATATTATATTTATATACAAACTATGGAATTTCCAAAAAAAACTATTTGAAGACTGATGAATTTGAGAATATTTATGTTCGGGAGAAAATTATCGTTTCAAAAACCCGTTAAATTTTGTAGAATAATTCGTAAAGGTGATAAGACTTACTGAAGTTGTGTAAAGTAAGTGTTAAAAACAAACGATGCAATTAATAAATAGATGAATGATATTTTCGACATATCTCAGTGACTAAAACAGAATATCTTCATCTGTTTCGTCCAGAATGTTAGCTGCATCTTTTGCTTCAGCAAGAAGACCAGCAGCTTTAAGCTCCTCCCTAGCCTTTTCCGCCTTTTTTTTGATGATTTTCTTCTTATCTTGAATTTTCTTTAAGCGATAGAACTCTTCTCTTTCTACTTCATCCAGTTCGGAAATAATGTATTGTAGAGTGTTTTCGATTTTTGGAATGATTACTATAAAAGAAGAAAAAAGCATTAAAAACTTTATGAGCAAACAAAAAAAAACAGACAAAATAGTTATTTACGCAACCAGTGTGTAAAGTGGCCCTTTTTATAAATGGGAATATTCGCCTACGGCTCATGCGACAATCCCATGAATAAAAAGGGTACTTTACACATGAGTATGTTAGAATTATAACATTATATCTGAAATTTGTACCAATGTCAACCGTTAAGTTTTATCTTAATATGTATTTTCTTTAAGCCGCCGAAGTCTGGCGACAGCATGATTGCTTAGGCGGCAATATTATGATAACCGACTCTCTGTTGCGTCGATTTTTGCCAACTGTAATTTATCTTTAAGCTTTGTAACCACTTACTTAATTTTTGTTCGTTAAATACTTACATCGAAAATAACAGAAAGGACTTTTCTTTAACAGGTTATGGGCCCAGGTACGTTAGCCCTGGTTTAAGAGCCCTTTCGTCGCGTTTCGTGTAAAATAGTCGCATTCGAGTCGTGTAGTTAAGTTCTGTACTTGCAAACTCTAAATACGTTCGAATCGTATATACAGTGCAACGGAATATTAGCTTATTCCGCTCCACTAAATTCAGTTTAGTTACGAATGATTCTCGATGTTTGGGATATGAATCGCCAGTGACATCTATGCGCGAATGGGTATATTTGGTGCAACTAATTATTTAAAAAGCACAGGTACGCTGGTATATACCTACAATTTGTGGATTTGTTTCTCGGTAGATTACTATATTCAGTAGTGACATCTATTCGGCAACGAGCTTATCTCATGTAGTTGGTAATTGGAGAGCGTAGTACGCTATTTAATACCTGCAATTTAAGCATTTAGTTTCCTATAGATTACTATATTTAGTATGTATTGGGTACCTCTTTTTTTGACGCCGCGTGCCCCCTAGTAGTAGTCACATGATATAAAATATCCAATTAAAACATCGAAAATCATAATTTGTTGAACGTCTTAAATTTTGAAAGCGAGATCGTTTCATCTTGGTGGCGACGCTTGACTGGGTAAGTGCTGATATTTAATCTTGAAATATTTTATTCATCTTGCAATGTATTTCACTAATTTTTTATTTTTTAAATACATAATTGATAATTGTTTCTGAATCGCTTAATCGTATTTGGATAAACACAGAATTTAGCATTTTTATATTACATTTTCAATTAACCTACATCTTCAATAATCATAATTTTGTAGTGAACGTTCGGTAAAAATATCGATTTATTGGTGAATACTTTCGTCTTTCATTAGTCAGATTCATGTAATTTGATAGAGGTTTAGTCCAAATTTACACAGAAAGCAATTATTTCATCGTTTAGCGGTCACGCATATTATTTTACGTATTTCCATTTAAATTGAACATTATTATTTGAGAAATTCTCGGAGTGGATTCTATTGATTCCTACAAAGGTAGTCAATTGAATTTTTAGTAGAATTTCTCTGAATTTTCCTTCATAGTATTGTTAGTTTTAATATTTTTCCTTTTAGGCTTATTTCATTAAAATTTCAGTTTATTTGTAACATCAAGTATATAATTATTAGCACTTGCCCTGTCTCGTCTTAACACTGATGTTCCGACTTTGATTTGCATTTATGAGAGGTTAAGCTCACATGTGTAAATTTACCTGGTTTTTATCTTGTATCTAAGTTTCTATCTCAATGTGAGATAGTGATTACCTTATCTTTATCTTAAATTAATTGAGGCGTAATTACGCTCAATTATCGCTTACGTGCCAAATTAGTTACTTTAAGTAATAAGACTCGTTTATAGGGAACTTGTACCTCTATTTTTTTCTATTTATCAATTATCGTTTATGTGCCAAGGGCCATATATAAAAAAAGTAATAGAAGTTATTTACTTGGAGTTATAAGACTCTTTTATAGAGAGGGTGTACCTCTATTTTCCTATTTATCATTAAATTCAAATTATCTTTTATTCAGATTTGCCGAGAGCCACTGTTTGGAACGTAGTTCCACCATTTTCTTTTGAATTTTAAATTTCAGTTATAATTTCTTTTCAATTTCAGGTCTTAAAGTAAAGAAGAAGAATATCTTGAGTAACAGTAGCTATTTATAAGTTTGCTTAACAGTAGTTATTTATAATTTTTGCTTAACTTAAAATTGTAATTTAAGTTTTTGATTATACCTGCTTTAACCAGTAAATTTTCAAATTGTTGATTACTTCCACCTGTGTAATAGTCTAACTGAGGCCCACAGGATATTTCCCTGAATATTTTTTTAATTAGCGATATACATTGGTCTAAAACTAGGCTACTGTTTTTTTCGTTTTAAGTTATCGAATTTATTTCTCTGTTTTAGGAGTGTCTTATGACAATTTTTCAGATTATAAAGGGATTATCGAGGCTATGATCTAGTCAACAATATTTTTAGTTAGATTTCTAATATCTATACTCTATTTCGAAATGATGCGAAGTAATAAATCATTTTCTGATGGCTGATACATAGGCGTACATAATTACGTACATATACGTACATATTTTAAACGTTTACCTGTCCTAATACTCGGACTTTCCCAGCATTATATTTATCACACTTAGGTTTTTTATTACTATTGCAAACATTCAAATTTGACGATTTTTTGTATGCATACCCTAAAGTTTAAGTAATTGTAATTTTTCAGTTATATTCGTTCTTCCGAAGAAGACACAGTGTGTTTGTTTCATTTCATAGTTTCAATTAAAATGGCTAATTCAGTTTTCTCTCCAGTGAATCGAGCGAGCAAATGTCCATTTTCTGTTAACGAAAAGAATATTATTCTTAATGTATATGACGCCCTCAAACATCAAAATCATCTGTATATAGTAGGAGAGCTAGTGAACCATCCGAGTAACCCGTTTCCCACAAAGCTAGAAAATTTTTAAAGTATGTTTTACTATCGGTCAATTAAGAAAATACGAGTCTGGCAGGCAACGCGCGGTTGCGTCATCATCCCTTAAATTTTTGAAAATGTAAAAAAATAGTATATTATTTTATATGGAGGAAAGGTGATACTTTCATGGCGCGCTCGTGTTTAACAGTCGAACGGAGTGAGGCTGGTAATAGAGAGCAAGCCATGAAAAGTAACTTTTCCTCCAAATAAAATATGCTGTTTTTTCTTCAAATGACGACAAATTAATGCAAAAATATCTCTTTTTAATAGTAATAATATCTAATTATTATTAAAGATGAATGGGTTCGCAAGGCGGCTTAGACCACGGTCGTAGGTGGCCTTGCTTAGACCGGTGTCGGTGAATATAATGTAACATAAAGCTGTCAGTGGACACTGTCAACAATAGTATATTATTTTATATGGAGGAAAATAATACTTTTCATGGCGCGCTCGTGTTTAACAGCCGAACGGAGTGAGGATGGTAATAGAGAGCAAGCCATGAAAAGTAGCTTTTCCTCCAAATAAAATATGCTGTTTTTTCTTCAAATGTCGACAAATTAATGCAAAAACGTCTCTTTTTAATAGTAATAGTAATTATTATTAAAGATAAGTGGGTTCGCAAGGCGGCTTAGACCGGTGCGGTGTCGGTGAATAGGCTCAGGTTGTTGCTATAGTAATGTAACATAAAGCTGTCAGTGGACACTGTCAACAATAATTATATTTTTAAAATTGGGTCTTCAATTGCGTTTTAATTCCGTATTGATAAGCAGTTATTGAGTAAGTTCGATTAAATAATAACCAATTTGTTCCTAAATTAGTGATTTTTAGAAATGCAGTCACAAATTGAGTGATAAATACAAATTTTAGTTTAATAACTCTTTATTTATTTATTACATACGTATCAACAGCTCTGGTGCCAATTACAGATACATCTTAAATCTAGATATAAAATCAAACAAAGAAAGGCAATCAAGCAAACTCGAATTAAAACTCAAATAAACAAAATACATCGATAAAATACTGTCAAGTCAAACGGCTTTAACATTATAAAACTGGGTGCAGTACATAACTAAGCTTACACAAGATTAGTCATTTGCAGCCAAAGTACAATACATATAAATAAATAGGCATACCTAACACAACCACACAATGATCACAACAGCTACAATTGAATCTTTGGTTTATTAACTGGTCGATCTCAGCTTATCGTCGACCAAATTTTTGAACTGACCAAGACTAGTTGTATCTACATCAATATCAGATGCATGCAAATTAAAAAAGTAACACATTTTGTAAATTGGAGAGTTCTTGTATAGGTTTATTCGAGGATGGGCCAGATAAAAAACATTTGAGGCTCGCGAGTTGACTCTATTGACAACAAAAGGTAATTTACCAAGAATTTCGGGGCAGTCAATCTCACCTTTCAAAATTTTAAATAAAGTGCATAGTAATATTTTAATTCTTCTTTTTACTAACGAAAGTCTGCCAAAGACTCCTAAAAGGTATTCGTTGTCACACCCTTTCTGAGGATATACGCCATACTTCCTATAATACATGCACTTCAAAAATCTTCTCTGCACTTTTTCAATAAATGTTACCCAAACACTATACTGGGGGGACCATATTATGCTGCCATATTCCAAAACTGGCAACACAAGGCTATCAAAAAGATGCCAGCAAACATCCGTACTGAAAACTCCAGTATTCCTGACAATAAAACCTGCTATTTTTTGTGCACTATCAATTTTAGATATTATATGGCTAGAGAAAGACAATGTTGGGTCAAAGATTACACCAAGATCCTTATGCTGATTCACTCGCCGTAAATTGACTCCATTTAAAGAATAGTCATAGCCAATAATATTATGATTCAATGTGAAAGACATACACGCACATTTATTTACATTCAAATTAAAGCTATTTGAATCACACCAGTCAGCCACGGTGCAAAAGTTATTCTGTAGGGTCACACAATCCTCAACAGAATCAATCTGATAGAAACATTTAAAGTCATCTGCAAACAACAACCCCAGAGCATTCTTGATACCACCGGCCATACCGTTTACGACTGCCAAAAACTCTTGAGTTGTTGACGCTTATTTTGATGTTTGTTTGTATTGTATCTATGTTGCTATGGCAACACTTTTACCTCCGCCGGCGGAAAAGTGAAAAGTAAAGCTCCGGCGGAGGAAAAACTAAACTTCACTGCCGCCTACACAGTCGAGTAATGACGGATTTACTGACGTTTGAAGAGAATAATTATTTTTTTAAGATTGCGTCTCCGATTGCGTTTTAATTCCGTATTGACGCTTATTTTGTTGCCTGTTTGTATTGTATCTATGTTGCTATGACAACACTTTTACCTCCCCCGCGGAAAAGTGAAAAGTAAAGCTCCAGCGGAGGAAAAACGAAACTTCACGGCCGCCTACACAGTCGAGTAATGACGGATTTACTGACGTTTGAAGAAAAAAATTTTTGTAATCTACTCCCACAAGGCTACAATTTTAATACGTTGTAATTTACATAAGTTTAAGTGTAAAAAAAAATTGACAACCTATTTTGAGGGTTGCAAGTAAGTGCCAGACGATAGCAAAGTTGTCATCGGGATAGTAATTCATAACCTGCTCCCACAAGGCTGAAATTTTAAGGGCATATTCTGTCAATAATTTAAAAAGTGCATGTAAACAGCCAGCCTATTTTGAAGGTTGCAAGTGTTTGCCAGATGAGTATATAATAGTCATGACGCTCAATGGGAATGCGAGCGCAACATACTTGTTAGAGTTCCAATGTCAGAAAGAGAGAATATGCTGTATTATATTACGAAGATACGATGAAGGATTACTGAAATTATTGAAAAACAGGTATATGTTAAGTATAAATGTTTATTTATGTTAACAATTATTCATTATTGAAACTTATTAGCTTCCATAGGCCTTTATACATTACTATAGCAACTATTAGGCTTCATCTGAATCAAAATGATAATTATCTATCGTTTCATCGATTTCTGGAAAAGAAAGAAAGAAAGTTTTTATTCAAATAAACACTATGCGTACAAATAAAACACAAAAATTATTTACCTGACTCAATGTTATTAGATTGATCGTATTGTAAAAGAGCATCATATATAGATGGTGGCACAGTGTTACCCTCATACCGGTTGTATATATATTTATTATCATCAATAATCCATCCATTATTCTCTGGTGTTAACGTTGTAGGTACTTTAAGATTGGCATTACTCCATATACTCGTTATAAATTGTGCGCTAGAAAATGCTCGGACTGACATGGTGGTAAATTCGATGAATCGTAATTTAAATATTTTTTATTAAATGGTTCATTCATATTTTTTGGTCTATGTGATCATAAATTTATTATATATTATTTCCTTAACAGCAACTCCTTTGCTGCCATAAATTTCACAGACAAAATTTTTCAATAATTTGACTACGCCCTGTTATATAAGCACTCCTAAGTTTTTTGAAAGCTTTTTGATATTCTAAATTTTTCTTAAGAATTGAAAAAGGCTGTTTTTCCCCTTTTTTGAAATATGATGGATTGTAGTCACAATCGGTCAGTGCATGAAATCCTGGTAAACTTAATGATAAATATGGTCCAAGTTTGGTATAAAGTTCGCTTATCGCAATGCTTATTTTTTTATTTCCAGCACCGTATTCCATACAAATGTTCAATGAGTCACTAGATACATGGTCCATATATCCAAGCAGTATAATTAAGATCTGATGATTTAATTAAGATATTCAGATTGTCATCGATTTGACAAATATGATGTATAATTTTTGTCTCTGCCTCTTCGTGATTTATGCAAGACAAGTTATCATTAAAAATCGAAACAACTGAATTATTTTTAACTACATAATTATAACAATGTATTTTGTTGTTTTTTGGCAAATATCACGTCTGATAGTGGACAAGCTGTGCCGTTGCTGACTGCGTTTTAAATGATCAGCTGGTCTTGCCGGTTTCTTCATCTCACTCGCTCATATAGATACGTCTCACCATCTCATGCGCACTCAGTTTTCCGTTAAATTACTGTTGGAATGCCTCTACACAACAGATGTATTGTCTCTTTCTGGCATTGGAACTCGAACAAGTCTGTTGCGCTCGCACTCCTATCGAGCGTCATGACTATTTACTCGTCGGGCAGACACTTGCAACCGTCAAAATAGTCTGGCTGTTTACATGTATTTTTTAAATTATTGATAGAATATGCCCTTAAAATTTCAGCCTTGTGGGAGCAGGTTATGAATAACTGTCCAGATGACAACTTTGCTATCGTCTGGCACTTACTTGCAACCCTCAAAATAATTTGTCAATTTTTTTTACACTTAAACTTATGTAAATTACAACGTATTAAAATTGTAGCCTTGTGGGAGTAGATTACAAAAAAAAATTTTTACATTTTCAAAAATTTAAGGGATGATGACGCAACCACGCGTTGCCTGCCAGACTCGTATTTTCTTAATTGACCGATAATAAAATATAATTTAAAAAATTTCTAGCTTTGTGGGAAACGGGTTACTCGGATGGTTCACTAGCTCTTAGTCTAATAGCGTTGATACTGTGGTGGAAATGTGTTCGCAAATGACGGGTGTTTCAAAAACGTCGATATATAAATTAAGGTGTGAACGAAAAAGTGGAGCTGTAAAACCACCTATACCATTTTCAGGAAGAAAGACGGTGCCTATCGATGAAGACTACAAACTTATAATTAGAAGAACAGTACATTCCTTTTATTTTAATAAGGAAATACCAACCATCGACAAAATTTTAGGAGCCTTCAAGCAAGACCAAAATATGTCTCCAACGATAATCAGCAAGAAATTGTGGACAACTTTAAAACAAATGAATTTCAGCTGGGAAAAACAAAGCAGAAAATCGCTCCTAATCGAAAAAGATGAAATTATTTGCTGGAGGAGACATTACTTAAGACAGATAAAGCAGTTTCGAAGTGAGAATAGAAAGATTTATTATCTGGACGAAACATGGCTTAATGAAGGATATACGGTTGGGAAGATTTGGCAAGACAAAAATATTTCAAGTTTTCGTCAAGCATTCTTAGAAGGCTGGTCCACCGGACTAAAACCACCATCTGGGAAAGGAAAGCGACTGATTATTACACACCTTGGAAGTGTTGATGGTTTTGTTGAGGGCGGTTTCTTAATGTTTGAGTCAAATCATTCTGATTACCATGAAGACATGAATGGCGATGTGTTCGAAGAATATTTTGAACAAATGTTAGATCTCATTCCACCTAATTCTGTGATAGTGATGGACAATGCGAGTTATCATTCCAGAAAAGTTGACAGAATACCAACTAATTCATGGAAAAAAGTGGATATTATTCAGTGGTTTAGACAGAATAACATACCATTTGATGAAAGTATGGTGAAAAAGGAACTGTTGTCCATAGTGTCCTCAAATAAAGCTCGTTTCACCGAGTATGTAGTTGACAAAATTGCACAGAAACGAAATATTACTATTCTTCGTCTGCCTCCGTATCATTGCGAATTAAATCCCATTGAACTTGTTTGGGCCCAAGTAAAAAGTTATGTAGCAAGGAGAAATACGACGTTTAAAATGAAAGATGTTAAAATTATCTTTGAGGAATCTTTAAAAAATGTCGATTCTGAAAAATGGCGTAAGTGTATTGAGCATGTTATAAAAGAAGAAGAAAAAATGTGGAAACTAGACCATTTAATTGACCTAATTGTAGAGCCTTTAATTATATCCTTGGAACATGACGAAGATTCGACGGATTTTTCTGACGACGAAAATGATATACCATGGTTCTCTACATAACTGTTTACACAAAATCGCAATTCTTATACCTTATTATATAAATATTATATGTGATAAAATGTTACAGTAATACTAACTGTTTTTGAATATACATAAATAAGTGAATAAATAAAAGTACTTAGGTAAAACAGGTATTTTAAATTAAATACCCAAACGTACGCTACTGCAGGTAGAAAATGGCCACTTTGCTAATAAAGCCTATTGTTTGCAGCGGGATTGCCATACAAAACAGGGTGGAATGGTTAAAATATAATACAGCAGGCTATAACAGCTGTGGCTAAATATTTAGAAATCACAAAAATTTATTTGACCACTCTGTTAGCGTTTTGCATTTATAGTGGGTTTTATTACTCCGCAGCATTTGGAAATAGAGTATAGATTTATAAATTGGATTCTTCATTCATCCTGGCCATCTAGGCACTTTTTATAAAGTATTGTTGAATAAATGATCTTATTGGTCCCTTTACTGAATATGATTTGATATATTTATCGTGAATTTCGTTAACTTTTACAGAAATATTTAACTGCTTAGTTGAAGTTAGCAAGGAGAATTTCTAACTAGCCTCACTTTATTACCGATTTCTGTTGGTCTTTTATGTTTTTAGCTAATTCCTGGCTCCAATCCGCCACTTTTAAAAGTTAATTTAATCGACACAGGCCCTTGCCAAATTTGGGAAGAGACGGATAGTTAGCCAATAGACCTTCAGTTCACTGCCGGTGGAAGATTTGGGAAACCCTACTTTTTAAGAGTCTAGGGTGAGTTTCTCTTTTATTACTTCTAATTTATGAAATATAATATTGAATTTCTTTGAGAACTCACCTTGGATTTTTATTTCTTCTCTCTACCGACAGTCGACGGTGAATTATTAATTTACAATTTTGAAGTAATCATAATTTTCTATCAATTTTTGACTAGTATTTTGCTTATTTTTAGAACTTTTCTATTAAATAAACTTTTTGGGGACTTTTCGTTTATTTTGCACTTATTTAAAGGTGTGCGTAAGTCAGATTTAATCATTTTCTTCTTTAGTATATTTGAGTATCAGATTTATCGTTGATTAATCTTGTATCTTTGATCATAGTGTAATCCTTCATTTACGAATCTTGTATATTTTATCACAGTTTAATTCTTCATTTACGAATCTTGATCCTAGATTTAATTCTTAAGTGATAGAGTTTGAATTTTTTTGCTAACATTGTTTAAATTACTGTTCATTATTTTTTATTTCTTCGTTTGATATCAATCAATATTCTGGTCTAAAACAAGTTTTTCTGTTTGCATATTCTCACGAAAATTAGCCGAAGAGCTTGGATTGATAGTCAAGCATCAACCGAGTGTACCATTGCAGCATTAGACGTATCAGCTGTACAAGACGTTTATTCCTCTGGTGTTATCCTTACCCATAAAGGCCTAACAAATAACAGGCAATTGGAGAAAAAGGAACGAGACGAAGAGAAGTGTGTCCAACCAGGGTTGAACGTCTAATCTAGCTAAGTATTCTGTTTTCAAACCGGAATATCGCTGTAAAGACCAGCATTTTTGAGTTATAACTAATTTCAATTGATATTTTAATTGTTTTTTTTTTTCACTCTACAGTCCAACTTATTAATGTAATTTCTCAAACTAAAAGAAATTTGTTTATTCAAGTTGCTATTTAAATTGTTCATTTTTATGGTATTTATTTAAATAAAATTATTGTAAATTTGTTTTTAAGATCATATTTTATTTCCGGCAAGAAACGAGATTCTGGAGTTCTTAACGTTAAGTAATTTTTGTCAGTATTCAAGTTTCTATTGGTAATACTTGACAGTTTCTTTGAAAATTGAGGAATTTCTGGCGCCCCTGATTAAGACATACTAGCAAGTAAGTAGAATTCGCGATCAATCTATTCTACCCGGCAACTTAGTAAATTTCCAAAAGACATCAGGAACTTAAATCGTTACAGCTGTAGCAGACCTGTAGAGGGAGCAGACACTCGGTCAACCTTTAAGTCCTGGATTAACCCATTAACATAACTTGGGAACAGGCAGAAGCGGTTCCAGTAGAAGTCCCAATACGATTGCATGGTTACAGGATAGTTGGACAAGCTAAGTATTAGCCAATCAGAAGAGAAATAAATTTGTAAAGACCACTGTTATCGTTTTACTCATTCATTCATTTTTTAATCTTTTACATTATAATTTTCATTGCTAGTCAATTTATTCAAAAACTTTATTAGAAATAATTTCATCAATCATATTTGTAATTTAATTGTCAAATTAATATATTGTTATTTGAACTACTTTGTTTACTTTATCGCAAGATCGAGATCTGTGAGACAAATTAATTTCTGACATTTTTATCTTTATAGTTGTTGATATCTAAGTATTCATATTCAGTTCGCATCGTCTCGTCTCTAGGAACTCTGGCGCCCAAAAATATAAAAAGTTGTTAATAAAAGAACATCGAACAACGCCCGAACAAAATTAAAACAAGTCTCATACATTAAATTTTGATTAAATAAATTAATTATCATGACAAATTGGCGACTGAGCTAGATTTCATTACAAGTGACGCCTAACTATTCAATTCGTTACAACAGAGTGTTGTCATGGTCAGTGTAACAAAAATCGATTGTGGAAATATACCAAAGTTTGATGGCTCAAACTTTCAACTATGGAAATTCAGCATCCAGATTTTGCTCAAAGTTGAAAAGCTTATGAAGATAGTCAATGGGACTGAAAAGGAACCTGATGACACAAGTTCAGATGCATGAACCAAGTGAGATGCAAATAACTCCACAAAGCTAAAGTCATTTTATTGTCAACAATCAGCCAGAACCAGATTCAATATTGGATAAATTGCAGCAACGCGGCTGAAATGTGGACACAGCTGATGTCGAACCATGAGCAGAAGACAGAAGTGTCAAAAGAATTGTTGTGGCAAAAATTCTATGAATACAGAATGCCTGAAGGAGCAAAAATGATGGAACATATTTGGAACATTGAAATGCTTGTAAAGCCACTAAAAGATGTAAGTGAGAACATAAGTACAAGCGCAAAATGTTCAAAAGTAATAAACAGTTTGCCTTCGTGTTACAACGCATTCAAAACAGCGTAGGATTCAGTAGCCACCGACAAGCAAACCTTCGAAAACCTAACAACTAGGTTAATGAAAGAAGAATCCAGAATGATTAATCAAGACAGTGAAACATCTCGGCTTGCCCTCGAAGTAAAAACATTACCAAAGTAAAGTAGAAGCCGGCTAGTTTAAAAAATAAGCCACACGTAAATGATCGAAAAAAGAACAGTACATGTAATTTCTGCAAGAGAAGGGGACATTCGGCACGTGAGTGCAGAAGACGATTGCTGAATGGTGAACAATCCAGCAGTGGTTCAGCCTACATTTGCGATATTTCCGCATCCTATTCAGCAAGTTCAAGAATGAAGAAAACTGAATGGATTTGTGACTCTGGCGGACGTGTTCACATGACAAGTGAACGTGAATGGTTTGCAGAATTTAAGCCTCTCTCTCAACCATTGCAGGTCCAAATTGCAAATGACAAAAGGATTGCAGCAGGTCCGTGAAGTTAGCCCCCAAAGTATGTTTTTTTCCTTGAAAATTTCAGGATGGTTAGTGCTTTGTTAGTGCTTCAAAAAGTTTCGTTACTGCTTCTTTTGTTTTCGAGATATTCAATTTTAATTTATTTCAAGATCAGCCCCCAAAGTGTTTAGGATTGGGTCAAATTTGACGTCATTCTTTAGTGTTTTTTAGTGCTTCAAGAAGTTTCGTTAGTGCTTTTTTGGTTTACGAGATATTCAAGATTTCAAATTCAAGGTCAGCCCGCAAAGTGTTAAGGATCGGGTCAAATTTAGTGTCATTCTTTAGTGCTTCATTAGTGCTTTTTAGTACTTCAAAAAGTTTCGTTAGTGCTTCTTTTGTTTTCGAGATATTCAATTTTATTTTATTTCAACGACAGCCCCCAAAGTGTTTAGGATTGGGTCAAATTTGGCGTCATTCGTTAGTGCTTCGTTAGTGCTTTTTACTGCTTCAAGAAGTTTCGTTAGTGCATTTTTGGTTTACAAGATTTCAAGATTTTAAATTCAAGGTCAACCCCCCAAAGTGTTAAGGATCGGGTCAAATTTAGTGTCATTCTTTAGTGCTTCGTTAGTGCTTTTTAGTGCTTCAAAAAGTTTCGTTAGTGCTTTTATAGTTTACGAGGTATTCAAGATTTTATATTCAAGTTCAGCCCCTAAAGTGTTTAATCGGGTCAAATTTAGTGTCATTCTTTAGTGCTTCGTTAGTACTTTTTAGTGCTTCAAAAAGTTTCGTTAGTGCTTCTTTTGTTTTCGAGATATTCAATTTTATTTTATTTCAAGATCAGCCCCCAAAGTGTTTAGGATTGGGTCAAATTTGGCGTCATTCTTTAGTGCTTTTTAGTGCTTCAAGAAGTTTCGTTAGTGCTTTTTTGGTTTACGAGATATTCAAGATTTTAAATTCATGCACAATGACGAATACCTATTATTGGTGCAAGTTTTACATGCAAATATTTAATGTGTATCTAAAATTGAATATCTCGTAAGCCAAAAAGCACTAACGAAACATCTTGAAGCACTAAAAGCACTAAAGAATGACGCCAAATTCGACCCACTAACCCAAACTAACCCTTTGGGGTCTGACCTTGATATAAAATAAAATTGAATCTCTCGAAAACAAAAGAAGCACTAACGAAACTCTTTGAAGCACTAAAAAACACTAACGAAGCACTAAAGAATGACACTAAATTTGACCCGATCCTTAACACTTTGGGGGCTGACTTGGAATTTAAAATCTTGAATATCTCGTAAACCAAAAAAGCACTAATGAAACTTCTTGAAGCTCTAAAAAGCACTAACGAAGCACTAAAGAATGAGGCCAAATTTGACCCAATCCTAAACACTTTGGGGGCTGACCTTGAAATAAAATAAAATTGAATATCTCGAAAACAAAAGAAGCAGTAACGTAACTTTTTGAAGTACTAAAGAGCACTAATTATCCTGAAATTTTCAAGGAAAAAAAACATACTTTGGGGGCTAACTTCACGGACCTAATTGCAGCAGCTTGAACCGGAACCATACATATCCACGCTTTTGTGGAAGGTCAGTGGATAAATCGAACTGTCTACAATGTTCTCTACGTCCCAGAAATAAGAAGTCTTTTTTTTTTCAGTGGGAGTAATGACGGATCGTAATTTTACTATTCATTCGGCGAAAAATCGACAGTGACGAAAACTTATCGTGTTTCGGTACGCGGATCGGTGATTTATGGGTCATGAACTTCAAAGCAAAATTCCCGCCGGGGTGCAACGTAAGCAACGTCAATAATTCGTTGAAACCGTGGCATGATAGACTTGGTCATGTAAATTGCAACACCATCAAGAAAACCGCTTATCAGGACATGGTAAAAATTTTGAAGATTAATGACGCTGCAGAATTCTTTTGTGAGCCGTGCCAGTTAGGTAAACAAGTAAGAAAACCCCATAAAAGCCTAGGAAGACCTAGAAACGATCACCTTGGTGAAATGATACATTCTGATGTTTGCCGCCCAATGAATGAATATCCCTTCACCTAGTGAGTCAAATAATTTCGTCTTATTTAAAGATGATTATAGTGGCTATAGAATAGATTACTTCATGAAACAGAAATCAGAAGTCCTACCTAAGTTCAAAGAATACAAAGCTATGATGGAAAATCAGACCACAACAAGATAAAAAAGGTATTCAGGAGCGATCAAGGAAAAGGGGAATATGTCAATAAAGATTTCGAAGCTTTCATCAACAAGGAAGGACTTTTGCATGAGTATTCAACGACATATACACCACAGCAAAATGGTTGATCCGAGAGAGAAATAAGAACAATTGTAGAAAGTACCAGGACGATGCTGATAAACAAAAATGTTTCCCAAGAACTATGGCCGACAGCCGTAAATACGGCAGTTTATATTCTGAATAGAACAGCATCAACTCAAGTTGAAAATATGGCACCCTACAAAAAATGATTTGGACGAAAACCAGAAGTAAAGCACATGAAAATCTTTGGTTGTCCAGCTTACATGTCAATTCCACCCCAATTTCGCAAGAAATGGGACAATAAATCAAAGAAACTATTATTTGTTGGATATGAAGGACATTCAGCAAACTATAGACTGTGTGATCCTGAAAAGAGGCGAATTGAGGTTAGTTGCAACGTAACCTTCAATGAAAATGAGAAATACAGGATGGAAAAACCGAAAGTCACCCTAACTTTCGAAAGTTTCGATGAATGTGAAGATATTCAGCCAGAAAATGTTCCTCTACCAGAAGAAGAAATATTGAAACTGTAGAAGATAGGACTTCAACAGAAGAAAGCGTTGAAAATACGGACGAAGACTACGAAGTTGATGAATACCTTGATGCTACTAACAATGCAAATATTAAATTAAAACAGCTAAGAGACAGAAACACTCTACGTCCTCCAGATTATTATTCTGCAAATTGCTCCATTCTAGAATCGGATTCTTACGAAAAGGCTATAAAAGGTGATGACTCCAGTAAATGGAAAGCCGCTATGAAAGAAGAAATGGATGCCTTAGAATCAAACAATACATGGACTTTGGAAAAATTACCCCAAAGTGCGAAATTAATTGACAATAAGTGGGGTTTTCGTGTGAAGACTGACGCAGACTGTAATCCGATAAGTTTTAAAGCGCGTCTAGTGGCACGTGAATTCACCCAAGAAAAAAGCATCGATTATCAAGAAACTTTCGCGCCGGTTGTTCGCTATAATTCGATTCGAGTGTTACTTGCTTTAGCCACAGAAAAATACTTGCAAATCGCGAATTTTGATGTACAAACCGTCTTTCCCTATGGAGAGTTGACCGAAAATGTTTATATGAAACAACTAACAGGATTGGTTAATGAAGAAAAATCAGAGCTAGTGTGTAAACTCAACAAAAGCCTCTACGGACTTAAACCATCCCCCAAGTGATGGAAGCCAATATGACTTTGAACAATTGAAATCCGATCCGTATGTGTTTATCGGTCGTTTCGAGAACGTGAAAGTTTATCTGGCAATATATGTTGACGACGGACTTTTATTGTCAACATCGGAAATATGTCAGATTACATTAAAAAGGCCTATTTTATGAATCGTAAAGTGGTGCGTAAGTGGTTATTTTATGCACGCTAGTAGAAAAACCGTTTTATTTATTTTATTTTTATTTTATTTATTTATTAACGGGCTTATTCCAATTTCACATTAATATACAATTTAGTTTAAGCAAACATACCAATAAGCAATTTTACAATTTTACATTTTAGCAAACTATTTATTAAGGACGCTTATTTTAAAAAAAGGGGAAATCACAAAATTATTATAACTTAGGCCACCGAGATTTCAATTCTATACAAAGCTCACAGCTTGTGCACCTCAAAAAACAACGACTGTGGTGAGAAAAAATCCAATTCAGGAGACAAGTTGGCCAGTATGCAAGACCTTGCCAAAACACTGTTTTGTCCGTAATTGGTTCTGTGCGCCGGTATATAAAGAGCTACGAGAACGAGTATCCCTTGAGGGCACATGCAACCCGATTTTACTCAACAATGAGGCGAATTGGTATTTGCTGTGTAGGATATTATGTAGCATTTTAAGGTCTCTGACAGTCCGGCGATCTTTAAAAGGACTGATATTAATAACCAATAAATTTTAAAAATGTATGTTTGTAACGGAATATAAGTTTATTCCGCTCCACTGAATTCAGTTTTATTACCAGTGATTTTCGATGTTTGGTATATGAATCGCCAGTGACATCTATTATTCGTGAACGAGTATATTTCGTGCAACTAATTATTTAAGAAGAACAGGTAAGCTGGTTTATACCTATAATTTGCGGATTCGTGTCGCTGTAGATTTCTATATTGAATAGTCACATCTATTTGGGGATGGGCTTATCCATGTAGTGGGTAATTGGAAAGCGTAGTTCGCTATTTAATACATACCATTTATGCATTGAATTTAATACGGATTACTATATTTAATATATATTGTGTATTTATTTGATTTGACGCCGCATGACCCATAGTAGTGGTCACATGATCTAAATTATCCAATGAGAACATCGAAAATCAGAAGTTGTTGAACGTCTTAAATTTTAAAAGGAAGGTCGAGCATCTTGTTGGTGACGTCTGACTGGGTAAGTGCTGGTTTTTTATCTTGAAATATTTTATTCATCTTGCGTATATTTCGCAAATTTTTTCATTTTTTTAAATACATAATTAATAATTGTTTCTGATTCACTTAATCATATTCTGCTTAAGCAAGAAATTAGCATTTTTACATTACAGTTTCTATTAACTTACAACTTCAATAATCTTAATTTTATAGTGACCGTTCGGTAAAAATACCGATTTATTGGTGAATAATTGCGTCTCTCATTGGTCAAATTCATGTAATTTGGTAGGTTTAATCCAAATTTATAGAGAACGTAATTATTTCATCGCTTAGCGGTCACACACATTGTTTTACGTATTCCCATTTAAATTGAACAGTATTGTTTGGGAAATTCTTGGATTCTATACCTTCCTGTGAAGGTAGTAAATTGAATTTTCAGTAGAATTCCTTCGAATTTTCCCTCATAATATTGATGGATTAATATTCTTTCTTTTCAGGCTGATTTCATTAATATTTCAGTTTATTTGTAACATCAAGCATATAATTATTAGCACTTACCCTGTCGCGTCTCAACAATGATGTATCGACATTGATTTGCATTTATGAGGGGTTAAGCTCACATGCGTAAATTATCTTTATCTTTTATCTAAGTCCCTATCTCAATGCAAGATAGTGATTACCTTATCATTATCTTTAATTAATTGAGACGCAATTACACTCAATTATCGTGTATGTGCCAAGGGCCATATAGAAGAGTAATAGAAATTACTTATTTTGAGTTATAAGACTCGTTTATAGAGAGGTTGTACCTCTATTTTTCTATCTATCATTAATTTCGTTAGCCTTTGTTTAAATTTGGCGAGAGCCACTGTTTGGAACGTAGTTCCATCATTTTCTTTTTAATTTCAAATTTGAGTCATAATTCCTTTTGAATTTCATGTCGAAAAGTAAAGAAAAAGAGTATCTTGAGTAACAGTAGCTATTTATAACATTGCTTAACCCGTAGTTATTTATAAGTTTTGCACAACTTAAAATTGTAATGTAAGTTTTTGATTATACCTGCGTTAACCAGTAAATTTTCAAATTGTTGATTACTTCTTCCTGTGAAATCGTCTAACTGAGGTCCACAGGATATTTCCCTGAATAATTTTTTAAATTAGCAATATACATTGGTCTAAAATTAGGTTATTTTCTCTTCCATGTACACAAAATTCCCGAATTGGCTGGGAAAAAACATCGGGCTTGTCAAGCATCAGGTGTCGTCGCTATAGCAGACCGGTAGACGGAGCAGATACTAGGCTAACCTTTAAGTCCTAGATCACCTCAAAAGTCAATTGAACTTGGGAATAGGCAGAAGCAGGTTCCAGTAGAAGTCCCAATACGGTTGCATGGTTACAGGATAGTTGGACAAGCTAAGTATTAGCCAATCAGAAGAGAAATGCATTTGTAAAGGCCACTGTAATTGTCTTACTTATTCATTCAATTTTTTTTTTAATCTTTCACATCAGTTTTAATTCTTATTGCTTGTCAATTTATTTAAGAAAAACTGTATTTCAAACAATTTCATAAATTATATTTACATCTGATTATATAGATTTCAATTTTTTAAACTTCATCACTCATATTTGTAAATTAATTATAAAATTAATATATCATTGTTTTAAAATTATTTTGTTTACTTTATTGCAAGATCGACATCTGTAAGACGCGAATTATATGGGCAAATTTTTGATATTCTTATCTTTATAGTTATTGATCTTTAAGTTTGCATTGTCTCTCGGAACTCTGGCGCCCAAAATATAATTAATAAAAGAGACAACTCACCCCCTCAGGGCAAACGAATCTCATACTTAATTAAATTGAATAACTTAACTTTCGCTACAAATTAGTGTTCAACTAAATTTATCCTCACAAATTAGCGACTGAGCTAGTATTTCATTATAGGTGATGCCCAACTGATCAATTCATCACATGTTGTACTCTCTCGATACCCAGAGTATATACATTATAAAAAGGATTCCAAACACAAGAAGAATACTCAAGGTAGGGTCTTATTATCGCACAATATAACCGCTTTATAGTTGTGACATTTGAAGAATTAAGAGCTACATGCTTCACAAACCCCAACAGTTCAAGAGACTTAGATATTACACTCTCCATATGTGCAGCAAATGAGAGTTTGCTATCCATAATAACCCCAAATATCTCATTTCAGAGACACTTGAGAGTATCTGACGACCAATGCAATAGGAATGCTCAAGAGCCATCCTGGATCGATGAAATATGATAGAGTGACACTTTGAAGCATTCAAATCCATATTATTCAACCCACACCAAGTCAAAGGACTGCACCGCCATGTACATCTTCAAGTCGTCCGCAAATAAAAGGAACTGACAGTGGCAAAAACAAGAGCCCAAGTCATTAATAAATAATGTGGACCAAAGTGAGATCCTTGAGGAACTCCAAAGGGCACAGGTATATTGTTTGACTTGAAGTTATTAAATCGAACAATCTGTGATCGACCTGTTAAATACTCTCTATCCAGTCAAGCACATGACCACCAGCACCTGTCGCCTTTAATTTAGATACCAAAAGTGAGTGATTTACCCTGTCGAACGCCTTCGGGAAGTCCGTGTAAATGGAACCTCCAATCCAGCGTCCGACAGAAAATCTACATACGACAGGAGATTTAGCTCTGTGCTTTTCCCTGCTTTTCTAAAAAGCCTGTTATTCTCTTTCAAATAAGCTCAAGTTGGATTAATTGGGATGCAAGATATCAGAGATATAGCATATCAAACAATAAATAAATAGTGGTCCTTTAACTAATCAATTTGGGTAAATGTAAACTCACAGGTATAAGTAGAATAATTCATCTCTAAAATAAATTATCAAAGTTCACCTAGCTACAAGCTGTTTCTCTTAACGTTCAGAAAACCTACCGTGTTCAATAGCATTTACTCTTCTATTGGTAACTTTAATCACTTCATCCAAAGTTACAAACGCAGTTTGTAATGAAGCCAATTCTACCAAAAGCTTGACAGCTTTTTGATAGTTTTTTTTCAGCTTAGTTAACTGTTGGCCACCTCGAGCCAAACCAGCTAAACCATAGGAATCGGTGCCGTCTTCATAACATTCAAAAACTGGGAGAACAACACCTATAAAAGCAAATTAAGTGTTAATAAAGATGATAAAAATAAGAAACATGCGGTCTAGGAAGCTTCCTACTTATTGCTGATTCATAATTTTGAACATTATAGATTACGAAGCCATTTCATTTCATTTTCATTTATTAATAACGAATTATAAAAATGTACAAATTAATATTCTTAAATATATAACTGCTATAAAATAGAAATATACTTTTTTTATTGCACTTAGATGCAGAGCATCTGTAGGTGCACCTTAGGGACATTTCAATAAAGCTTACACAAAATGCATATCTATTATCACAATATCTCATCTTATAAAACAATAAATGAATGAATTAACAGAAAAAAAAAATTGATATTTACAATATCACATAAAATTCCCAAGATCGAAAATCACCTTAAAAAACACTTTTGAACCTTGGTAAATTATTGAAGAGATAGGTTTTAAATGCCGTGTCAAATTTGGACTTTTTTCTTATACTTCCAATATGAGAAGGTATGAGGTTAAAAATTTGGGAGCCAGGTATGTTACAAAGCTATGGCTTATATATTTTCTTAGTAAGGGGGTTATCAGCATCAGCAACGGATCCAAATTTCTCCTGGTCTGGTATTCATGACTGATAATGTTGGAGTTAAGCAAGTTATTAGAATGGACATAGATACAAACAGTAAGTATATACACGGATCTGACATCACTAATTTCAGACGAGTAAAGTAGATCGGTTGAGTACAGTTTGGGTTTCATAAAAATAACCTTAACAATACAGTTTTGAATAGTTTTTAGTTGCTCAAGATGCCTACTATACATTCCCCCCCAGACCAGTATACCATATCTTAGTAGAGGTTCAGCTAAGGGCTAGATCATAATTATTAATTTTTTAGTAAGAATTTTTGTAAAAATGTAAAATTTATGAATTAGAAATCTTATTTTATTACACAGATAAGTGACATGCTGATCCCACCTGAGATACCTATCAATAT
>MU182585.1:247404-262566 GCA_016904865.1 Pissodes strobi | reverse complement strand
TATCGTCGGATGTACTTTTACGCGGACTTTTAGTCGGCGCCATCTTGCGAACCGAGCATGCCAAGCGGAACCGCACCTAAAGGAATGTTAGTGGTCGGAAGTTACTACCAAAGTAGAAAAAACATACTAAACCAATAGACGCTAGTAAAAAAAAATACCTATTATGATACATTTTACATTTACTGTTTAGTTTAACCATGTATAATATATAAATTAAATAGATGAGCGATGTTGTTCAGTCATAACGAAGTCAGCTTTCAAAATTTGAAAAGCTTGTGAAAATCCATCAAATCAAAGATCTAGTAAATACGTCTGGAGGAATTGATATTCGCTTCCTATTGCACACGAACTTTTTATGTTTTTGCATAACTTTATTTATCATGTTACATAACATGAAAAAATCAACCCCATTACAAAATCAATTTTAACGCCTTAATCTTAAAAAATAGGCTTTCAAAAGCCGAAAACTGCGTAAACAAAAGTTGATTATTCACACAGTTAAAACTGTCAAAATTGGGGTAAAAATTGCTGTAGATCAGTATTCAGAGATTTTGCTTTTAGATCCTGAACTTTAAATATTTCTGCTGCTTTAAGACTTTTTAAACTTATTTCACAATGTCTGAATATGTATTAAAATATATTTGTGTCAATTAGCCATATTTTGCAAATTGTTTCAATTTTTCTCTTTAATTAAGTATCAAAAAAAACAACACATAACAACATTTCTATCATGATTAATTAAAATCTAGTTAGTCATTAAGTTCAACCCTTACATTTGGATAATTGTCTAATAACTGCTAGTTAATTCTAGTGCTGTTAGACACATTGATAGATTTATGCATGTGAGCCCATTGACTTACTTTAGAAGATTTTCAGGTATTATTAGTAAAGCGTAGATAAATTATCATACACACCATGCATGGTGTTTGTGAGAAATTAATTACCTACTTACCAGCTACATTGTCTTTCTTTGTCCTAACTTTAATCTGAGCTTTAGTCACATTTTGCAAGACACCTTGGTTAAAGTCACCAGTTGTAAATTTAGCTTCAGCTAATGAAAATGCTGCTTCTTTCATAACTTCACCCATTAAAGTTTTGGCCTAAAATAAACATATATAATGAGGATAAATATGAATACTAAGAAAAGTTACGGTAAATTTACTTAAACTCATTGATAAAACTACAGTGATACATAGGAAGAAATGCTTGCGTGTTTAGCAGTGTATACAAGACAAATAAAAACGTTAAATGATAAAATGAACCACACAATTCATCTAAAGTTAGCTTTTCATTAAAAGTTTGTATGAAAATAGTAATTATGACCATGTTTTTTTATCAAAGCCAAAATAAGCTTTATTGACAAAGCTATATTATTATATCAGTACACTAACTGCAAGTTACTAAGAAGAAGAAATCAAGAAGGAATACTTTGATCACAGAAGTAACTTACCTCAATAATTTTTCCCAAAATCATACGGAATCTCATTTGCAAAGCATCTGCCTTCTTCTTTAACAAACTATGTCCAGTTTGAGCACCCTTTAGTCTAATTTTCATTAACATTTGGGCTCTAAAATAGACATACATTTAACTTTGGGCATACAGGAGGTAGTCTCATATGTCATGGATAATCACGATATTGTAAAATAATAATTCAAATGAATCAACAATTTTATAGAATATCCGTAAAAAAGTAGCCTAGCTATACTGAAAAATCTAGAGAAACAAAACAACGTCCAACAAGAAATACCTAATATAAAAAATAGCTAATGCTAATCTAGAGTATCATGTAAATAGCACTCACCCTCTGGAAGGAAAAATGGGTAATCTATCTCTATAAGACATTTTCAATAATGGGATGGCTTATTAAACACACGTAGATGAACGGGAAAGAGAAGAAGTAAGTACTCTCAACGTCTTTAGAACTAAAATTCAGATTTCCACTATTTCCAGTCCAGATCCAAGATGCTGAAGCTAGAAGGATCAGAAATCGAATCAGAATCAGAATCACAAAATATCCCCTATTTTGTGATCAGAATTTAGATTTTAGATTCACATACCATTTAGTATGTGTATGTGTTTTCAGGTGTTGTACTGTTGTGTTTTATCTATGGATTCAGATTCAGATGAATGAATGAATAACAGAAAATAGAATGGAATGAGAATGACAATTGACAATGACCAATGACCATATAAATATTTATTGACAATGACACACTCGTCTCTAGCCAGCAGCGGTTAGCGAGATTTCAGTTCATAGTGCACTTGTGAATAAGACGCGCGTGATTGGCTAGCTACCTGAGGTGAGGCATGTCTTCGCGATGCAACCATCATCATCATCATCGTTTATTTATCTAAGTATTACTTTAATATGGCTACACTCTTAGCTTAAGCATGTCCTACATAGTATGATCGGCTGAGGTGTATGCCTAGTGCTGTTCTTCCAGCACCGTGGCCCTCAGATATCGACACCCATAGGGGGCTGTTGTTAGCCTAACTTAAAAGTAAGATGTGTGGTACTGCTTTGTGTGTTGTGCTTTACTTGGGTATCCCCTTCAAAGCCGATAATGTATGTCGGAGCGAATGCTCTTCTGTTATTAGTGGGTTTGTTATTTCGTTATTATACTTTACTGCCTGGTTGATATACAGGGAAAAATTTGTCAAAAACCCTGTTTAAATGCTCTCATGGAGCAGGGGGACAGAACACTACTATTTACAATATATACAACATGGATTCGTAAAACAAAAGGTAAATGTAAAAGTTAAAGACTAAAAACAGAATTAAGTCCATTCAAGTAGTTTATCTTTGTATCAAGTGCATGGGTCGAGTCTCGCGGTTCCGGCTACGGAGACATGGATGCTTCTGTGGCCAAAATCAAGTGAATTGTGTGTGTGTGTGTGTAGTCTGAGCGTATTTATGGGTGCCGTAGCTCCCTTGACTAGTCTCGCCCCCATGTCCGAACTTGGTGGACGGGCCAGTCTGAACGCAGGTTGTTCATGCTGCCAGTTCGGCGATGCACTCCTGCTATCGATTTATGTTAGAAAGATGGTTTATTAAACGTGATTGGAGATATCATTTACAGTGTCTGATGTATGTTAGGTTATCCTCTGGGATGTAAAGTTTTACGGAGGCATGAGTTGTTTATAGAACAATGAAATTTCTCTATAGATAGTCCCATATGTGGTTGGGTGCTCGGGGCTATATCCGTTATTCGCGATGTTTTCTGTGAGCGGCGATCCTTGAACTTGAAATTCGAAGAATCTGCATGCAAGTTTGTCGATATATTCCTCGACGAATTCCAGTTTAGCCCATGCATGCAGATCCTCGATTCTGACGCGATCAAGTAATGTCAGCGAGAATGCCGCTCGCAAATATTGGTTCTGGATTACCTGTAATTTTTTCCTGTGTGTTTTCGCCACCGAGCACCATACTGGGGCGCCATGAAACAAGGCCGGTCTAATGATGGCTCTGTATAATATGAGTTTATTAGCCGGGCTAAGGTATGACCGAGTCGAGATTAACGTGCATAAGCTTTTTTTAATAGCCATGTTTTTTGCTATTATTGTATCAATGTGCTTACTAAAGTTCAGTTTGTTATCAAAAATGATGCTTAGATATTTAGCTTTGCTTGCAGGTGTTATTGGTGTATTATCTATTACGAGAGGCATGATGCCAATGTCTTTTCGCTTGCGCGAAATTAAAAGTAGCTCCGTTTTGGAGGCATTGAGCGTGACTTTCCACCTCTCGTAATATGGGATTAAAATGTTCATGTGTGCGTGTAGATTTGATTTAGCCACTTCCGCCTGGGAATCTAGGGAATAGATTGCTGTATCATCAGCAAAGAGGGCTTTGTGGGTATCGGGATAAGACGGGATATCTGCTATATATAGATTGAAGAGTAGCGGCGAAAGTACCGTACCCTGTGGTACTCCGGCCAGTAATCTTCTACTGGTTGACGTTCGTGTGCCAATTCGTGTCGTGAAGGTGGCATGCTGTACTTCGCTAGAAGCTTGTACAGCAGCCCATCGTGCCATACCCGGTCAAACGCCTTCTCTATGTCCAACAGTAAAAGTGCGGTGGACTGGCGTTTGTTAAAGCCGTCGTAGATGTCAGTAGCTATTTTTGCAGCAAGCATGACGGTGCCATGTCTTCTTCGGAAGCCGAATTGCTCTTGAGTCAATATTTGCAATTCTTCTACCACCCTGTTCACCCTCGGTAAAATAAGCCTCTCAGCCATCTTTCCCAGGGTGTTCAGTAGTGATATTGGCCGATAGGAGGCCGGGAGAGTCGGGTCTTTGCCTGGTTTAAGAAAATGTACCACGCACGCTACCTTCCAGGATTCAGGGAAGTGTTGCAGCCGGATAACCGCGTTAATAATATGCATGTAATGGATAATGGTTTTATTTGGTAAATTTTTTAGGATTATATTCGGAATATTATCCGGGCCGGGTGCTTTGTTTCTCGGTAAACGACAGAAAGCTTTGCGTATTTCAGCCGGGGTTATTCTCAGCTTATCATATGCTGCAGGAGGAATCGGATATTTACGTTGTCGGAAAATATGCACAGAACCAGTATAACGTTGTTGCTCGGGTAATGTGTCAGGCGTCTTGCTGTAAACGCTTTCCAAGTAATCCGCGAAGGCTTCCGCTTTTCCTAGATCATTGACTATGTCTAGGCCACGATGCCTTATTTCAGGAATTGGCGTATAACCTCCGCGGACACGCCTGGCCAGCTTCCACAGCGAGCCGTCGTCCCTGCTTATACTATTTATGTAGTCTAGCCATGCTAGATTTCTGTGCTCACGGATTCTCATCCTGATTTCCTCCGTCAGTGCATTAATACGAGCGGTACCCTCTCTTGTCCGGTCTCTCTGCCATCTACGTCGAAATCGGTTTCTAAAGGTAATGAGATTTAGGATCGGTTCGGGAAGGGATTCAGTCCTAGGGTGCACTGTGACCCTAGGACACAAAGCATCGCGGATGCGCTGGATATTTGACGTTAATTTTGTTACCTCGTTTTCAAGTTCCTGGACAGTCACTATTTGCTCAGGGATGACAGGTAACTCGTTCAGCCTCGCTCGGAACACCCTCCAGTCAAGATTCTTGTACGAAACGGCGGTGTTACTTGCCGAGGGAACCCTACAGTACAAACCAATCTTGATCGGGAGGTGATCCGAGTTTAAGGCGTTAATCTCCTGAAGCTGAGTAGTCCTTATCGCTCCCCGGGCAAGAGCGATGTCCAGGAATGAGGCATTTTGGAGGTATGTAGGATTAGGTGTCCTGTGATAGGACATTTTCAGATTATTTTCGATTATCCTCTTTAATAATCTACCCCTGTGATTCGTTGTGCCGCCCCATTCTGCATGGGTGGCGTTAAGGTCGCCGATCAGCGGGGATACTCTATTTAGCGGAAGTAAAGCAAAGAAGTCATTTGCCGTGAGGCGGAGACCCGGAGGTGCGTAGCCCCCGCAAACTCGCAGGCCGTTCTCCGTCTCGATACAGACGTGTTCTACTGCACTTTGCAAATTGCGGATTCTTTTATATCAGAGCGACCTGTGTATAAGGCAGGCCACGCCTCCTCCGGGTCGATCGGGCCTATCAAATCTCTCGATCGTATAGTTCCTAATTTTTAACCTATCGTTAGGTTTTAAGTACGTTTCAACGAGGAAAACAATCTGAAAATTGGATTCATACATAAAATTACGAAACTCGCCCATTTTGGACTTGATACCGTGACAATTCCAGCAGGCAACGTAAAGCATCTAGACATTGAATCTAGCATATTCATATGTGAAAAAGCGTAACGAGGCCTGAATAATTTCAGCCTTGTTTCCTCGGCACGCTTCCAACATATTAGGTCGAGATTTACCAAGCTATTAATTTTTGCTACTACGTTGTTTAAGTTTCACATTGTGCTAGATATGTTTGTACAATTTAGATTCATGTTATCGCGAGCAGTACCACTAACCTTATTATGTACATTAATTGATGGCATTTGTTGTTCTCTGTCTCTGTGTTGTTGTTCGTGGCTGCCGGGAATCGGGGGGAACTGCTTGGTGTATTCCTCTTCTCCTCGTTGGCCATTGTTTAGGCCTTGGCCCCTCGGACCGTCAGCTACTCTGCTCTCGTTGGGGTTTCTCCAGGCTGGGTTAGCTGGAGGTGGTGCCGGTCGATATGTTTGTTTCGGTTTAGTCGCAGGTGGTTGTATTTGATTCAGCTTGTAAATAGAGACCGGGCAATCTTCAGCAATTGACTGTGTGTGTGGTCCGCCACAGTTAACGCATTTTAAGTGGTCACTATTACAGTGCACGATTTCATGTTGGTTCGCACATTTGCTGCAAGCCGTATTGCGATTGCAATAGGTCTTGGCATGACCGAATTGTTGGCAATTCTTACACTGTAATATGGGCCTTCCTGCACGCCTGGCTTCCCAGTTAATCCTTACACACATTATTGTCTTTACGTCCTGATTAAGCTTCCTAATTGTATACTTTGTATCGAGGATGACAAGGTACATTGGTATTCTTGTTTTTCGCATTTCGTACACGTTTTTGGCTTGAATGTTGTACTCATCACTAAGTGCTTCTATAATCTCGCGCGGGGTGATGTCACCATCTAGCCCGCGGAGTACGAAGGCTCTAGTTTTTTCTTGGGTTTCGGCGTATGTGTGGTACTCCGTTTTCTCTTGGTTGAGCATACGCTTGAGGGTGTGTAAATCATTGATATTCTCGCAATATACAATAACGGAGTTTTTTGTATATTTTAGCTGGTACCTGTTGATGTGCATAGCCTTCAGATCTGCCCTTAGCTGTTTATGGTCAGCTGGTCTCCCCTTTATCACTACAGGCGGGAGTGTCTGGGCTTTGCCTTTTGGTGGTACCTTGGTTTTATTGACTGTGTTTGTCTTTTTCGTGTCGCCTTTTGATGTTGAAGTTGAGGCTATACTAACTGCGTCGTCATCCTCTGTTTCCATTTCCTGTAGTGGTTGGAACTTATTTTTCGTCACTACAGGGGGTTGTCCCATATCGAGTGTGTCTATTTTGAAGTTCCGTCTAAACGTGAGTTGCTTAAACGGAACTTTAAAAACATCGTTGTCACTTGTTGTTATCAGGGGTGCTCCTTCGCTCGAGGTGTGTACGGTGAGCTTCTCTTGAACATTTTGCGGTTTTTCTTTGTCATTTATCAGTGTTTTTTGCTTTTTAGAGGTGGTCTCGTTTTCTAGAGTGTTTGACGGGCTGGCTTTCTTTTTCCCAGTATCGATTTTTGACACAGCCTGCCTCCTAATTCCTGTCAGATGGGTATCACGGATGTGTTGTCTTACTCTGGTTACAGTTTTCCACAATTCACTTGAGCTGCAAACCCCCAAATTATTTAAGGTTTCGGAGTTCATTTTACAAACTACGCATATTTCTACGTAGCTATTGGTTTTATTTGTGATTTTCTTAATCGTTGCTTCACTGACTTTCCTTTCAGGATTTGATTCAATTGATAAGTTGGACGCATTGTCGTCCTCTTCGTTGTCGTCCATTTAGGCTTCTGATTCAGGGTTCCGTCCCTGAGAACTACACAAATAAGGCTTCTAAGACTTCCAGTCACTTTACTATCACAATTCCCGTCGAAAAAACACTGTTACTATGCAGCAAATTGCTATAGCGCGGTTATCGGTTCCGTAAAGCCTCGAACAGCAATAGGTCTGCCTTCGATAGCCGTCTCAGGCGAACTCCTTCGCGATGCAACCAGTTGTTTGCAAATCAGTAGATGGTCTAGAGGTCTACATGGTTGGGCTTCGCTTCGGCGACCCCGTTCAAATCCCCGTCGGTTTTGGTGTTTTTTTTTTAAGTAAACAGTTTTTACTTGATTTTTGGGTTTTTCTTGGGTTTGGCTTGGGTTAGCACTTGGTTAATTTCCTTTTTTTGAGCCCCGGAGCGAGCGAAGCGAGCGAAGGGCCATATACTTGCCAATTGCAGGTCTTTAAATCGCATGCATTCACAAGTGCACTACGAACTGAAATATCGTTTCCGGATCGTAAGGTATCGATGCAACACAAATGCATCGATACTTGCAAAGTATCATCATCAGCATTTTAAGATCCATTACACAAATAGTGCACTATGTAAAAATCGAGCTCTCCTATTGGTCGATCCATCTCGTATTACAATATGTCTTCGTGATGCAATCATTTTCTGTCAAGAGCTCTCGTAGTTTAGAGGTTTATATCGTTGTGTCTCACCCATCGATATCTTAGTTTGGGTTAGTTATGGTCTCACCTAGATGGCCTGGGTTTAAACCCCGTTGCTTTTTTTTTATTTTTTTTTTTAAGATTATGTTTCTAAACAGTTTTTTCTTGATTTTGGGTATGTCTTGGGTTAGTTTGGGTTAGCACCTGGTTAGTTTCCTTTTCTTGAGCCCCCGTAGCCAGCGGAGGGCCATGCGGATCGACCAATAGGAGAGGCCGATTTTTATATAGTGCTCTATTTGTGTAAAGGATCTTATAACGCTCATCATCATCAATTTATTCAAGATGACAAGATGCTAAGTACATTGCATAAATGGCATTTCTATCTAAGTTTATAAAGATAAAATAATATATTATGAATTAATTGCACCTATATAGGTGAGCTAAACCACCTGTATGTGCAAAAAGTAAAGTAGATTTGGTTACAATTTTCATGTAGTATTTTTGTTATCACACTAGAAATAATCACTATGCACATTTCTCCAAATAAAGAAAAAAAAAAGAAAAGGCAGATAGAATACAAAAATAGAATAAAAACAAAAATAACAATAACAATAGAATCCGGAATCAAAACAATAAACAATACCCCTACTTTAAATCTATCAAAATTTCGAAATATGTATGCTCTGCAGCTTTCATTAAATTTTTTGAGACCACATTGAGACTGGGCAAATTTCTTACGCTCAAAGGTAGGAGATTATACATTTTTGGAGCCAAATATAAGAATGATCTTAATTTCTTTGATGTAGGTACTATTGGTAGGAAGTTGCAGAAGTCTGTCGGTTTTGCTTCTGGTTTCATGGCTATGTGTGATAAATCTCTTGAAGTTAGTGTTTTTATGAATGAGTGAACAGGTTGTAAGACAATAAATCGCTCTTATAGTCAATATTCCTTCAGAATATAGTAGGTCAGTAGGAAAACGTTTATTTTTACGGTATATAATTTTAAGGACGTAATTCTGGATTACATTTAAAGGGCTTAGCGAGTTTTTGGTACAAACCACCCCACACGACCACACCATATCTCACAAGTGCCTCAATTAAAGCCTTGTATGCCTTGTAAACACTAATCAAAAGTTTCCCACTGAGGATATCCTATGTAGAATTTATACAGTAACTTTCTAATATTACTCGTTAGTCTCTTAACAAGCTGATCCCACTTTAGGTTTCTATCCACAATGATTCCTAAATATTTTATGGAGTCAACTTCATTAATATTACGGTCAAAATTTTCAATACTAACATGATTATATTCAGGTCGACTTGCAAGGGTTATTGTAAAGGCTATATATTTAGTTTTTGTGACGTTTAATCATGGGCGTAGACAGGATTTTTTCTCAGGGGGGGGGGGGGGGGGGGGGGGGGGGCGGGTGGGGGGGGGGGGGGGGGGGGGTGGCGAACCGTAGACAAGGCCGCAGTGGTACCCGTTGGTGGAGGCTAAGCTAAAATTTTGGGGGTGCCCCGCCCAATTTTTACCCAAAATTCGTCAAAAAAACAAGGATTCAGTACCCTCTTGAATGTTTATATATAGTACAAAAAGAATTGGCCCCAGAACGGTTCCTTGTGGAACCCCAATTTTGATTTTTAATTGATCATTGATTGTGTCGTCAATTTTTACAACTTGCGTTCTTCCCGTTAGATAACTCGAGAAGACCTCCAACACAGGGCCCCTCACCCCTTAACATTGCAGCACTTCAAGAAGTAATTCATGGGGCACCGTGTCAAATGCTGTTGCAAAATGAGTCGGTTAAATTCCCAAGGGGTAGGGGGCCATGCCCCCCCCCTGTCTACGTCCATGCGTTTAATGTTAATTTAAATGAGTCTAACCAGTTTTTTATTTTCTTTAAACCCTCAATCATAGAATTCCTGACAGATAATCATGAGTCTCCTGAAAATACCACCACTGTGTCATCAGCATAAAACATCACAATTCCATCTGGAATCTGGATATCGGTCAAGGTATTTATATATAGTACAAAAAGAATTGGCACCAGAACGGTTCCTTGTGGAACCCCAATTTTGATTTTTAATTGATCATTGATTGTGTCGTCAATTTTTACAACTTGCGCTCTTCCCGTTAGATAACTCGAGAAGACCTCAAACACAGGGCCCCTCACCCCATAACATTGCAGCACTTCAACAAGTAAGTCATGGGGCACCGTGTCAAATGCCTTCGCAAGATCCAGAAAAACGGCATGAGTTTTTTGGCCGTTATCTAGAGCCTCAGTTATACAGTTACACAATTCACACATAGCATCAGAAGTACTCAAACCCCTCACAAAACCAAATTGACGTTGTGATATAATATTATTTAGTTCAAGGAAGCTGACCAAGCAATCCTTAAGACACCTCTTGACATTTAAAACAACGAGAGATGCAGGCAATTTTCTAGTTCTTCCTGTTCCAAATTACCTTCATATCCTATGATTTTTATTCTTGGTCTTCTCATTCTTGTGATATAGAAGTATCATAGTCCTGCAATTTACTTCCAGCTCCTTTTTTTAGTATTTCCAGATCATGAGTGTTATGGCATTTAACTATTAAGTTCCCGTTAGTTGTGTTGCGAGTACCTTTAATAGCAAATTTTAATTCAGTTGGGTTAATTTTTCTTTTTATATCAGTATTTGTTGTTCCAGTGTCTTGCTGTTTCTTCGGCTTTATTACTAAGTTTGGTATGTTCATATTTTTTTCAAAATCCTTGCCATTTAGTTTCGTTATGTCACTGTATGTGAAGTTCTTCATTCGTGTTGATGGAGATGTAATAATTCTGGCCTCCAATTCCTCTATCTGTTTCCTGAGGCTATATATAACTTCTTCCTTGCTCATAATAATATCCAATTTATCATTTATTCTTTCTTGAAGTAGCGAGATTGTTTTCCGAGCTCGACATTGTTTGCAGTGAAAGATCATTATACGCTCCCTCAATTGCAAAACTTTAACTTCCGACGATGTAAGGCCTGCACAAATTTTGCCCAGCCCTATATTACATCCATCGCACTCAAATATTTCCTTGCACCTCTCTTTTCCCTTACAGGAGATACACTCTATGTTTATTTCGAACTGAGTTTAGAACCATTTTCCAACCAAAAACACATTTGCCTGCTCTAGTCAGACTTGTTCCAGTGTACACTACGAAGATATATACTGATTTGCCAATATGGAACAGGCTATATATCACAGAGAACAAAAATGGTCAAAATTAACTGACACTGGTATATGAAACGCACTATATTTGTTGAGATATAAAATTCCAACTGTAGTTTTTTTCACGGCACGTATTTGAATGACGACTACTCATTTTTATAGGTCGTTGACTCAAAACAAAGAAAAACAAGTGAAGCGAATCACAACAGAAGCCGAGAATAACAACCGCAGAGAAGCGACAACATAAATCCAGACCAAAAATTTAGAGTGGGAGGTAAACATGTTAACTGTCATCTCCACGTGCTTGTCAGTTTAGTTTAGTCCGAGATTTGTTTAGTACAGTCGTCGACGACAAAATTTTTGCGTGAACGCCAGTTTCCTTTGGTTTGTTTGTGTGTTAATTATCAAAGTGAAACGTCCCTTTAATTAAGCATGTTCCAGTATAGCTATAAGGCTGAAATTTTCAGGACATGTAGCCGCGGTAAAATGAGGATCCTGGACGAAAACTGGACCCCGTACCCACCGTTCGGCCAGGAGAGAGTTTAACTAGACTAGACTAACCCAAAGTAACCAAATCGCATTAAATGACTAATATAAGTTGAGAATAAGTGAAACAAACCGAAAGTTGAATCGACGACTAACCCAAACTAACCAAATCTATTAAAATTGATTATAACGTAACGGAACCAGTTCAAATGACTAAAATAAGTGGAGACTAAGTGCAACCAACCGAAAGTTGATTCGACGACTAACCCAAACTAACCAAATCTATTAAAATTGATTATAACGTATCGGAACCGTTTCAAATGATTAAAATAGGTTGAGACTAAGTGAAACTAACCGAAAGTTGAATCGACAACTAACCCAAGCTAACCAAATCTATTAAAATTGATTATAAACGTATCGGAACCGCTTCAAATGACTAAAATAAGTTGAGAATAAGTGAAACTAACCGAAAGGTGATTAGACTACTAACCCAAACTAACCAAATCTATCAAAATTTATTATAACGTTTCAGAACCGGTTCAAATGACTAAAATAAGTTGAGAATAAGTGAAACTAACCGAAAGGTGATTGGACTACTAACCCAAACTAACCAAATCTATCAAAATTTACTATAACGTTTCGGAACCTGTTCAAATGACTAAAATAAGGTGAGACTAAGTGAAACTAACCAAGAGTTGATTGGACGACTAATCCAAACTAACCAAATCTATTAAAATTGATTATAAGGTATCGGAACCGGTTCAAATGTCGACTAAAATAAGTTGAGAATAAATGAAACTAACCGAAAGTAGAATCGACGACTAAATTTGCATAAACATAAATATTTACACATTGTCTTCACGTTTTAGTGTCATAACCACATTCTGTCTTTCACGCGACCTGGTATAAATAAAAAGGAAAAAAGTAGATTTTGTCGTAATTGAAAATGGGAAGTCGATATAGAGTAATGACAACTGTATAAAAAATGTCATATAAATTTGTCGGTATTGTTTATAGTTAGTTTTGATGTATTTGTGACAGGTAAGGTCAGAATAAATTAAATAATTTTACTTAAAGTTAGACTATTGACGCTAAAATGTACTAGATTAATTTTATAGACTGCATCGCTGTATTATATTATTATTATACTTTATGCTTATTTTGTAACTAAATAACTGCAAATTTAGTTAAATAAATTTGTCAATATTTTCCTTATTATAACAGATATCGAAAAAAGTGTTTAACTTATGGGGGGTCCACGGCTCGAATTTAAAGGGGATCTTGGGGAAAAAAGGTTTTTTGCCGATATCTCTGCAACGGAGCCTCGAACCGAAAACTTGACAAGCGATGACCTCGTGTCACGGGGTCGTCAGTGGGGGTGGGCATTATACCCCCCACCTCCCCGGATACCGAAAAATGTTCGAAAAACTTGAAAAAAAATAAAAAACCTAAACAATTGTTTGGAAAGTTAATAAAAGTATTATAAAACTAAATAAGAAAAAAATAATTAATAAGGAAAAAACTGTTCGGATGGTTAATAAAAGTAGATATTATAAAACGAACAAAAAAAAACTAATAAAAAAAAGAGAAACGCGGTTTTCGGCGAAAAGAACTGAAAAAAAAAGAGTCGAAACAGGGGCAAAAGTTGGGGAAAAAAAAACTTAAAAGAAGATAAAAACTCAATTCCCAATATCTCTCAGTTTTGAGTATTTGGGTATCCGGGGAGGTGGGAGCGTGTGGGGTATAAATTCCCCCACCCACTGGGATCATCGCTTGTCAATTTTTCGATCTGAGGCTCCGTTGCAGTTATCGGCAAAGAACGTTTTTTCCCCGAAAACCCCTTTAAATTAGAACCCTGGTCCCCCCTATGTTCAAAGATAGCTCCCCATTAGGTGCACCTACCATACAAATTTCGACCCGTAGTTCTTCCCTTTTTCCCGAAATTAATTATTTTAGTTTTTTCTTCTCCTCCCTCTCCTGGCCGAACGGGGGGTACGGAGTCAAATTTTCGATACTCATTTTATTTCGGCTACATGTCCTGAAAGCTTCAGCCCTCTAGCTATACTGGAACATGCTTAATTTAGGGGGCGTTTCACTTTGATTTCCGTTTCACTTTGATAAGCGTTACATTTTTCTGACTACCGTCGCTAAAGAGTTTTTACTTAAAAAAAAAGTTGTGAGTAGCACAGTACACGTGATAGAAGCGGATAGTTCTTTATTGAGACTTAACTTATTTTACTTATTTAAGCCGGTTCCGATATGTTATAATCAATTTTAATAGATTTGGCTAGTAGTCTAATCAACTTTTGGTTAATTTCACTTAGTCTTAACTTATTTTACTTATTTGAGCGAGTTCCGATACGTTATAATCAATTTTAATAGATTGGGTTAGTTTTGGTTAGTCGTCGAATTATTTTATTAATTATTTATTTATTTTAGTCATTTGAACCGGTTCGGTTAGTTTCACTTAGTCTCGACTTATTTTAGTCATTTGAAGCGGTTCCGATACGTTATAATCAATTTTAATCGGTATGGTTAGTTTGGGTTAGTCGTCCAATCAACTTTTGGATAGTTTCACTTAGTCTTAACCTACTTTACTTATTTGAGCGGGTTCCGATACGTTATAATCAATTTTAATAGAATGGCTTAGTTTTGGTTATACGTCGAACCAACTTTCGATTAGTTTCACTTAGTCTCGACTTATTTCAGTCATTTGAAGCGGTTCCGATACGTTATAATTCATTTTAATAGGTTGGGTTAGTCGTCCAATCAACTTTTGGATAGTTTCACTTAGTCTTAACCTACTTTACTTATTTGAGCGGGTTCCGATACGTTATAATCAATTTTAATAGAATGGGTTAGTTTTGGTTATACGTCGAACCAACTTTCGATTAGTTTCACTTAGTCTCAACTTATTTTAGTCATTTGAAGCGGTTCCGATATTAATTGATTTATTTAGTTTGGGTTAGTCGTCCAATGAACTTTCGGTTAGTTTCACTTAAACTCAACTTATTTTGGCCATTTGATCAGGTTCCGATACGTTATAATCAATTTTAATAGATTTGGTTAGTTGAAGTTAGTCGTCCAATCAACTTTCGGTTAGTTTCACTTATTCTCAACTTATTTTAAATCATTTGAAGCGGTTCCGATACGTTATAATCAATTTTAATACATCTGGTCAGTTTGGGTTAGTCGTTGAATCACCTTTGGGTTAGTTTCACTTAGTCTCAACTTATTTTAGTTATTTGAGCCGGTCTCAACTTATTTTAGTCATTTGAACCGGTTCCTATACGTTATAA
>MU182585.1:217370-232404 GCA_016904865.1 Pissodes strobi | reverse complement strand
TGTTTAATTACTTTAGTCTGAACGCCATCATAACCCGCCGAACAGTTATTTTTAAGTGAGTTTATGTGTTTAATAATTTCACTCCTAACAATCAGGCTTTAAAAACATCGAGCTTAATGATTTAAACTTTATTTGAGAAGTAATCTTGGGGCATTTTATTTTGTCGGCCATACTTTTACATCATGTTTGTGTGTACTTATTTCATTCTTAAAATAATCAAATTTTTGTTTGTTTATTATTTTATTCAAATTATTTCTGTAATTTAGGTAATTATTTTTGTTGTCTAAACTATGTTTATTTAAGAATTTTTTTTTTAATTTATCGCGTTTCTTAATCGCCAGAACAAGACCTGTGGTAATCCATGATTTTAGTTTTTTGTGTTCTGTATAATAGACTGTTTTATGGCTTGTAGCCCTTTCTACAAATGTATCAATTTTATGAATAAAATGTAATGCTGCTGTTTGTGAGATATTTGTTTCCAAAACATCTTTCTAGCTTTCTCCCTTAATTAGATTTTCAAATATTTCATTATTAAACGTTGAGATTATCTTAGATAACTACTTACTTTCGTTTTGGATATTTTTACATGAACAATTAATCATATATCGGGTAGTGATCACTTGTATCATTTTGAAGAATCTAATTCAAAAATAAGCTTGATTGTTAAAAAAAAAACATTGTTTTCCATTGACAAAGCAAAATCCTATCATTAATTAATTATAGGCAATTACAATTTCAGTCCAAAATATGAACCACAAAAAGACATAAAAATCACAAATTAAATCACTAATTTAAACTATAAACTACATATTTTCAGGTTCAGGTGTAAATCAAATAGACAAATTAAAAGTTTTAAAAACCATATATAAATAAATAAATACATTTATCTTTTTTTTGGTTATACAGTATAAAAAACAAACAATGGCCACTTAGAGAAAAAGAAAAACAAACAAAAAAAAATGTCAATCTGATAAAATAGGCAAAAGTTATGTGAATGGAAGGCCAAAACCCACTCAGCGCATTGTAATCTATAACCCAACGCATACCAAAACTTAATTACACCCCATTCTCCAATCTGAACGTCTACTTAACACACATGATCGTAAAATTCCTTAAGACTATAGAAAGCTTTAGTGAGTAGATGTTGCTTAACTAATGAGCGAAATATAACGTAGCTGTTACAATTTTTCATTTGCTGCGGTAGATTATTATTTTATACTTTCATATATAACTGGTTTTTTTATAAGAGTAAATTTAGGTATTGGCAAAGGCAAATCATTCTGACGCAGGTTATAGTTAGTAGTTTGAACATAACCCAACTCTTTCATCTGATGTCGATCCCCTCTCATATTTGGAATATCTGTCACCTTCTAGTTCGTTCTTCTTTTTCCCTACAATTGCATTAGAAGTTAAGGAGGCTCTAGCGGATACAAAGAATAAAAAGTCTTGTGGAGAAGACAGCATTTCTGCGAAAGTATTATACTATTTGCCCGACTGTGCTCTTGATGCCTTGGCTGCGGCAATAAATTGCTCGTGGACTCGGGGAATTTTTTCCCTCATGTTTGAAATCAGCTCTTGTTATCCATTTGCACAAGGGCGGCGTCGTCAATGATCCGTCAAACTATCGACCTATTTCGTTGTGTACGTTATCAAAAATATTTGACTATTTCCTCTGCGAACAGCGGTTATAACCCATAATGGGCGGGACATGGTTTGTTTACTATTTTAGAACATCTAATATTTCACTTCACGCATGGCCATTCGCTCGCTACTGGGGCTCAAGAAACATAAACTAACCCAAGGCGTACCCAAAATTAATTAAAAAAAACTTTTTCAAACATAACCTAAAAAAAGCCTTGTCACTGACGGGAATCGAACCCGCAGCGTCGTGTCGGAAACGCCGCATCGAACCACTGGACCGCTAGAGCCGTTACATTCTTGCTGGACCGTCAAGACATTCAAACAAACCCTTCAAATAGTAAGCAATTCAAGCCCCGCCTACCCAACTGTTATTATGTTTTGTAACCGCGGCTCGCTAGAGGCGAATTTTGTTATGTACTCTACGTACGCAGTAGTAACTCCGTTGAATGTTCCTGAATTCGTAATGGAAACAGGGGATATTCACAGGTAGTATTTGTACTTATATCCCATCGGGGAGCAGCAAACGAACAACATACCACTGTGACAATAACCAAAGGGCCAGCCCGGATTTTAGATAAATTTGTTTCGAAAAATTGCTTTTATTTTTAATTGATTCAAAAAACCAAATAAAGTAAATTAATTTCGAAGTAAATCGCCAAGAGCGAATTATTAAATAACATCGAAATTTTATTTTTGTCAAATCATAAATTGAAAATGGAAGTGTTAAGTAATGCTCGAATCGCGTTACCATATTCTCAACATCTGACTTAGGACATGAGAGTGAATAAGCATAAAAGTCATCATGCAAGCCTATGCCAATATCAGAAAAGTCACTTACCCTTGGACTATCATCCAAATAATTCTGCAGAAAATTCAAAGTTCACTAGACGCGGTTTTAAGCGCGGTCGTCGCAGATTTTCAGTTTTTCGACTGCATAATAGAACCAAAGAGTATATAATGTAAAGAGAAGACAGCCGGCGAATTTCCTTTGATCTTTCGTCAACCGTTTCAATGACCTCGTCCCTTTAACTCGGAGATATCGCGACGTTGCCGGATGTAACTTTTTATCAAGGCGGGCGATGTTGACGTCAAGTCAAACAAGATGGCGAATAATCGATTTCATCACAGTGGGTCGAAATAACGAAAATTAGGACAAAATTTACTAAATATCTAATACTTTGTGCTAGGATAAAGTTTTATATCGAGTGATTTTCATTCAAATTCTCTGAACTTTTGCATTTTCTTAAAATCTAAGTGCTTAACTTATTTTAATTAAAAAATGTGATAAAATTCAGTTTTTTAATGTTTCCGGCGAATTTTTATTAAAAGTTATTCAGGACGTCTAAATGCTTTAATTAATCAAATAAGAATTTCCTTCAATTTAAATTAAAAAGGTGTAATCAATATTTTTCGATTATTTTAAAGGAAAGTTTCAAAACATAGAGGGGATAAACTCTTAGTATGTAGATAAACCAACGAAAAAGTTAATTCTATTCGAATCTCACTTTAAAGCTTCATATTCACTTCCGCAAATTTCGCATTTTTTTGACAGTTGTTGATTTTTCGCGCGAAGGTAAGTTTTGATCCATACTCATTGACGCGAAATTTTGTCGGCGAATATTTGCTAAAAAGTTCAAATAGTTTTTTTGCGAATTTATGCTTTTAGTGGAATAGGTTTTATAGGTTAGGTCCAAGTACCGGAAGATGTAAGCAGATTAGTATTATATTTTTAAGTCTAGAATGAACTCAATTAATCTCATTTCTGCAACTAAATTGCGAAAATCGCATTTTAAAAATATATTTTTAACCGAAAATTTTCTTTTCTGGTGTCATTTAGCTGGTGGGTATTTCGTAGTTTTAGGATAATTACCAAAAGGACGCAAACGGAACATAAAATAATATCTCCACCGAGAAAAATTATAATTAATATTATTATCCAATGGTCAAAGTATCTATTCTGCAATTTAACTAATGAACCCAATGCCTGAAAAGAATAAACAAATAAATATAGCAAAGCAGTCAAGAAATTTGAGGTTAATTCAGAATTATGGTAGAATTCGTAAAAAAAAAACTATTTTTTCGCCGCGAATAATTTTAGGTCAAAAAAAGCGAAATTCGCGAAAGTGAGTATGAAGCTTAATTATTAGAGTAGAATTTTCTGAATATTTAGTAATAAAATTAAAAAAATTAATGTTTTATCAGAAATCCGAGGATTTTTTAAGAAATGTCATGAAAAATGCATGTATTGTAGGTAAGCACAATTTTACCGAGTGATTGTTAAAAGATTCTATTAAATGAATTGTGTTACATATCATAATTAAAGTTTACACACCTAATTTCAATTACACAATATGAATTAAAAAACTAAACCAAACGTCTCCCTAATAAATCTAAACTTGACCTTTACGAGATATATTTAACCCACTGTGTTGGCTGATCGTCCTTGCTTGACGATTGTGTCCGATATAATCCGGTAACATACGAGGCGCCCTTTAAGTCGGAGTTCTCATCTATCTCTCTCTAATTTGATTGCTCTGTCTTACTGTCCTCTCTTTACATTGTATACTCTTTGATAGAACGTACATAGTTAAACAACAGGAAATAAACTATGTCCCCCTAATCGAACTCTTTCCCCCAGATTCGAAAAAAAAATCTTGTACAAAAGAAATCCATTGGTTGATAGGCGTGTCCTTTAAGCGTATTACCTTGAGTCAAAGATCCCAGGAACTATGCCCCACTTAATTACGCATCACATGCAGAATTCCCCGAAAAACCTTGATAAAAAGAAATCCATTGGTCCAAAGGCGTTGTCGGAATGTTCGTCACCAAAGTCGAAGACCCGAGCGGACTTTGAAGCTTTACCTTGGAAAGCAATTGAATGACCTCATTTTGGTCCAGAGTGGAAAAAACCCAGTAAAACGCGAATAGCCGTTTTCGGCGAAAAATAAGCTTCTTGCGTCATTGGGGATGTTTCATGTGCCGCAGGCAAAATTCCAGATATTTCTGGGAGAGAACACGCCCTGAAAAAAAGAAAATTTCAGTAGGAACTCCGGATAGTCACAATTTGAATCTTACAGTTGTATGTTGTATCTAGTTACCATGCCCAAATGGGTACCGGGTAGTCTTAACAAGTCACTTGTAGGGCGTTATAATGCCTGATTGGGTCTAGAAATGTTTGAGTATAAAGTTAATTTTTTTATCTGTTACTATGGTCACAGTATTGGCCTCGTCGAAAGCAGTGTCTCAGTCTCAGAGACGCGGGAAAAGTCTAAGAAATTAAATCAAATTCATGTCGACGGCCGACAATTAGCGAAAAGAAGCATTGTGTGAAATTCGTCACATATCGAAGCAACAGGTGGTGAACAGGGGTGAAGAAAGTTTCAACGACAGGTTCGGTTGTGAGATTAGGAACTAGACAGTAAGTTAATGTTAAAAATCATAATGTTGTTATGCCTGTTTTATTCGATAACATTGTTTTGTGAATGTACTCTAGAATTGTATGCCTATTCCATTTAACCATTAACGCTAGTAACTCCCTGTAAATTGTCTTTACCAGGGAATTTTATTTGATAAATTTTAGCCAATAAACAAAACTGCTAGCGTTACTCAGTATTTTATTTCCTAGAAAATCTAGAATTTAAATCCGCAAATATTCATGAATTAACTTAAGCTCTAGAAATTGTCGCTGAAAAATAAATCACTGCGGAAAACGGATCTGGCTAATTTGAATTTCTTTATTAATCTATAATTGCATGACTGACTAGATTACTTATCTTGCTTGCAGAAAAATATATATACTCTAGGAAAGTTATACATGGAACAAAATTCACAGCAATTTAATAGTAATACCGGTGAAATCTAATTTTTTTGTTGAAAAGTATGGGACCTGTAGATACGAGGTCGTATTAAAAATTAAGCGAATAAATTAGGCCACTATTAAAATGCTCCCTTTCAACTATTTTATCAATTTAAAAACATCATTGATGTGGCTTACATTTATTTAATTATTTTAAATATAGTGAATAGAACTGAGAATAGAAATTAAGTACTGGTAAGAGTCATAAAGTGGATTTTAACCCTCTAATGCATAAATTTTTTTTTAAGGTGAAAAAATTAGATTATGATAATTTTACCATGAAAAACAAAAATCTAATATTACAAAATAATTTCTATGTCCGGATCATCCCGAAAAAGTCTCAAAATTTTGGTACGCCTAAAGGCGGATCTATGCATTTGCACTAAGCAATATTATGGAACTTTGTATTTCTATGACGATGATGTCTAGTATGTAAAAGTAACAGTGTAGGAAAACAATATGAGATTCACCCTAATGCTAGTAAAAAAGTTTATTTCTTAAAATTATTATAACTCAAAAGTCCTATTTTGACTTATTGTGGAAATCAAAAAAACAAGTTTTTGTTGGAGAATTATACATACTAATGTTACATTTTACACAGAATGCTTGGGTTTCCGAGATGCACTTGGGTTTGGTTCCGAAAAAGTTATTTTTCGACCTCGTCCGTCTCCTACCGCGGAACCTATCGGAGGTAGGTTCCCGCCGCGGTAAGATTCGAACTCGGCGTAGTCGAAAACCCCCCTAACCCAAATTTCCGCCCTCTGTCTCCGTGGGATCACCTCAGCCCCTAAATAGGGGCCCCTAGGCTCCCAATTTTTTTCCGTTTAAACGGTACTCCTCCGAACTACCACACCGACTTTCGTCGAAATCCACCGATAAAATCGTTTTTTTTTTTTTGGGCGGAACCTCCCCCCTAGGGGCCACAGTTTTGGTATGTCGAAAATCGTTTTTCCCGACCCCGAAAACTCCCGAATCCCGATTTTCGCCTAAATCTGAGCGGCCTCGTGTTCGGTCTAGTACCAGCTCACGTTCCCTATTGACGGGTAACGCAAGATGCGCTAGTAAGGTATTGCACAAGTCCGCCTAGAGGCAGTTGACGCTAGTAAGGTATTGCACAGGTCCGCCTAGAGGTGGTGGGTGTTTCTAAGAAGCCGTACCTTTCCTAATTTTCGTTTCGCAAGAGGCTACTTACCAATCTTAGATTTTACACTATCAAGTACTTACCGATAATTTTTTTTTTGCACAAAAATTGCTTAGAAATGATATTTAGCATCAGCCGAAAATACCGATATTTTTTTTTCTTTTTTTTTTATGGCAGTGGCACACACACTAAAGGGAGATCCTATGGCGCTCGACGAGCGGTGTGTGTGCGAAGATGTTGATTGACACGGTTCTTGAATATTTGTAGGTTGTAATTAGTGAGTGAGTTCCACAGTGATGCAGTGCGCCAGACAAAGGAGTTCTGGTAAAGCGATGTTCTAGGTGTTTCTAGTTGTACGACGAACTGGTGCGCTCCTGCCGTCTGTCGGGACTTTCTGACAGGAGTTGCCAGGGGCGGGATTATGCGGGCCAAATCCTGGGAACATCTGCCGTTAAAATATCTGTAAAACAAAGACATCTCGGCCACATGTCTGCGATGTTCCAGACTATCCAGATTCCGGATCGCCGACGAGACGCACAGCCCTCTTCTGAATGGAATCCAGCAGCTTTAGGGTATGCTTTGGTGCGGCACCCCAGATATGTGAGCAATATTCTAAGCACGGTCTTATTTGCGCTTTGTACAGCAAGAGCAACTGCTGCGGTGTATAGAGTTTTTTGTTGCGAAATAGCGCACCAAGCTTCTGGGAGGCTGATTTTGCGATGTTAGCGACATGGTCATGCCATGACATATTGCTGTTGACCGAGACACCCAGCAGCCCGATTGACGAGGATGAAGGAATGGTCGATCCTGCCATAATGATGTCAGGGCCCGCTGTATTGGCCCTCTTAGTAAACGTTGCTGCTTGGGTCTTTGCTGCATTGAACTGGACCAAATTTCGGTCGCCCCAAGTTTGAACTTTCTCCAGGTCTTGATTAATTGCTGTAATCTGCTCCTGTCTGCGGTGATGAGTCTCAGTCGCTGGTAAGGGTTTTTCTGATCTAAAGTGGGAGACAAGGGTACTGTCATCTGCAAAACTGTAAACAGGATTATTCGTTTCGATCAGCAGGTCATTAATATAGATGAGGAACAGAGTTGGTGAAAGTATTGCGCCCTGAGGCACGCCCGCGTTGATGGTGAATGTGTCCGAGATGTGTCCATCGACTGCAACGTGTAGGGATCGGTTCTTAAGGAAACTGGCCAGCCAGCTGCAGAGAGAGGCGGGCAGTCCCAAGGACGGCAGTTTGTTGAGCAGTCCGTCATGCCAAACTCTGTCGAATGCCTTTGAAATATCCAACGCAATCGCTCGAGACTCTCCGTAGTTTTCAATTGCCCTACTCCATATATGAGTGACATAGGCCAATATATCTCCTGTCGATCTCTCTTTGCGAAAGCCGTATTGATTATCGCTGATTATTCTGTTGCTCTCGAGGTACTTGAGTAGTTGCTGGTTGACTACACGTTCCATGACTTTGGAGATTATTGGAAGCAAGGCAATTGGGCGATAGTTTGAGGGCGTGGTTTTCTTGCCTTTTTTTGGAACAGGTTGCACTCGAGCGACTTTCCAAGAGGATGGGTAAATCCCTTTTCTGTAAGAAAGAGAAAAAAGCCTGGAAAAACGGGTGTTAGTTCGTTGGCGCAGTTCTTTAGCACGATGGCAGGTATTCCGTCCGGTCCTGATGCCTTTTGCGTATCTAGTTCTTTAAGGATTTTGCGAATATCACGGTGAGAAAACTTGACTTCTGCCATGGTAGTGTTGATGTTCGGTATAGTGGGGAGAGTCTTGCCTTGGGGCACATCTAAGGTAGAGTGCGATGAAAACATTTTGGCGAGCATGTTTGCTTTTTCCTTGGCTGTAGTCGCCGCGCCGTGATGCCACGTTCGTCCGTCAAAGGTGGGAGAGACGTTTTTGTAAAGTTGTTACTTACTGCCTTTGCTACCGACTAGAAATTCCTGGAACCAGTGGGGCATTGCAAAAGTTTATTCCTGATCTTTTGATTGTGTTTGTCCTTAGTTTCGTCGATCACACGCTTGCACTCGTTTCTCGCTTCGATAAAATAATTGCGATTTTCAGCGGTCTGATTTTGCTGCCAGTACTTATAGGCTTGCTGTTTCCTTCCTACAACTCTTTCGCATCTTTTGTCGAACCAGGGCTTTCCTTTTGATGGTAACTTGATGGAATGTATGCTTCCATTCCTGAGGAGATTACTTGCATGATCTCTTCGCAGCAGTCTGACGGGTCGTCAGTGGCAAAGCAGACGTCGAGCCAAGGAAAATCTAGGTAGAACTGCCTTAGATCGTCCCAGTTTGCAGAATCGTAATGCCAGATTTTGCGAGGCAATGGTGGATCCTTCTGTATGAGTGGCAGTTCACAAACCGTTGTAATAAGTTTGTGGTCGGAGGTACCTAATGGCGGACCAACTGTAACCTTGTACTGGTCAGGATTGGTGGTCAGAAAAAGATCCAGGAGGGCGGCAAATTCTCCCCTCTCTGAGATTCGAGTTGGTTCGTCTACAAGTTGAGTAAGCCCGCAGCTGATGGCAAATGCTTCAGCTTCTCTACCTTCGTTGTCCGTCTTGTTGTGATGTTTGAGCCAGTTGGTGTTGTGGGCATTGAAGTCTCCCAGAACGATTATTTCTGAACTGGGATGATCGACCTGTATTGAGTCAAAAGTGGTAGCTAGTGTTGAGAAAAAGCTTTGGTAGGCTCTATCGCTCGGAGGGCGATAGAGACAACATATAAACCTGGTTAATCCCTTGGCGGTGAACTTGAGCCACATGACGTCAAGGTAAGTTCGAGTGTTTCCTCGCGGTGACATGAAAGGTCGCTTCGGACAAAAAGGCATATTCCGAACTTATATCTAAATCGGGTATGTAAGTCGTAACCAGCATAGAGGTAGTTCACTGTTGTTGTAGAACATACTTGTGTTTCTGTAAGGGCTAATATGTGTGGTCTATTTGCTTGTAGATGTTGGTGTACCGAATTTATGTTTGTATTTAGGCCTCTTATGTTGCAGAAATCTATTCTAAATTGGTTCGGTATCTTTGCTGTCTGTGAAATGCGGAATGAAGGGCTCCCAGAGCCACCCAGCGCCCGGAGATCCGAATGGCCGGGGAGTTTACTTCCGGAATATTTTGATCCTGGAAGCACCATCATGTCCATATATTCCTACTGTGGAACCCGGGACCACCAGCGCGGAAGCGGAACGTGATTTGGGAAAACCACTTAGCGCTTCCCAATTCTGGTGGGGTGGTCTTTCACCGGACGATGCGAGTAGGCTTATGCATCTACCACCTAGGGCCGCTTCCACTCGAAGCATCGGCCTCAGACTCATTCCTTTGGCGGTGCCTAGTCTGACAGGGGTAAAAATGGGGTTTGTTGGATCACTCCCCAGTGATCAGCTCCAGACTTTGTACTTTGGTGTTCTCCTGCCTGGAGGAGGACGATGGGATTTGATGGGCCACATCCCGTGGCAACTCGGAATGGTGGGGGCGTCACTCCCCGTAATCAAACTGCTCTCACCAGTTTGACGTTCCTGCCAGCCAATACAATGCAGCCCCTCTTGTCACAAACTGTCATTGATCGGCTCCAGACTTTGTACTTTGGTGTTCTCCAGCCTGGGGGAGGACGATGGGATTTGATGCGCCATATCCCATATACGACCGCACCGGTTTATCATGGCCACTGAATGAAATCACGTGTTTCTATAGCTGACGCAGTCAAACATTGCACAAAGCGGCAACCAAATATACATCAATACATTGAGTAAACCCATATTTTAAGTATATGAGTAAACCATACGAAGAGGCGACTTTATGCACTAGCATAAAGAAAAAATCAGATTGGAGACTAAAATGAACTTTGAATAAAGTCCGCCTCAAGGCGGACAGGTGTATTAGAGGGTTAATTAGGTAGCGAAATATGGGTGGTTGCCCAAATGTAAAGGAAATTATTTTACGTCGAAATTAGGGTGTCAACACACTGGTACTGCGAACCCGGTTACAGCTAATGAACAGAGATTGACCAAAAGGCCGAAAAATACAGTAAGTAAAGGATTAAGGGTAAATCGGCGTTCGTTACACTTCGCAAGCGCGCGTTTAGCTTCCGGCACTATATTGAAGGGGATTACGCAGGCATAAGTATAATATAAGAAGAGGCAAATTCAGAAATGCAGTGTAAGAAAATGATGATAAGGACATGGGTATCGATACCGACATTATAAGCGAAAAAGTTACGGCACTGGCAAGTACTGAAACGTTAAGATATTTGAAACAAGAAGACAGTAATTATAGACATCGAAAAATGCCGTCATTAAAATGAAAATGTGTAAGACGTCTACGCAACGTTTAATAACGGATTTATTTAAAAAGTAATCAGGTTATCACTTTTGCTCGATTTTGTTATTTTCTATGTTACATTTTTGACGCTTTTTTATGAGCAGGGTTCGTTAACTAACTTGACTGTGTTAAATTAATAAATTATTATATACATAAAACACGTGTTTTAATTATATCTATTATGCGGCACTCAGGTTACCGATGATAAAAACGGTTAATCGAGATTCTACTATACATATATAATTGTATAAATTATTAATACATATATGAAAATCAGAAAAATCCATTTAAACAAAAACTAATGAAAAGTATAAAAAATAGTCTCATTTATTTAATTTTCAGAAAACTTGTGTAATATAACAACATATTCGTACAAAAAACAAAAACAAGTACTAAACTAACAACTTAAAACTAGCTTATCCTAACATTCATGCAGATTGTGTACAATTTTAATGTATACATTTTTGAATACAATTATCTTATCAAGATAAGCAATGCAGGCGTTTTTCAGAAAAAAAAAACATTCAGACCTATACGTTTAAGGAGAATAACCACCAGTATAAGAAAAATAGATTTAACATTTTAAAAACTTAAGAACAATCCAAAAGCAGTTTAAGTATAATAATTTTGAATAGAAGCTTCTGATAAATATGGCGATGGCAACATTTTTCATAACTAAAATAAGTAAATAAAAATTGATATAAACAAATGTACAGCCTTGTGTATATGACTTAAATTAAAATACCTCATAGAAAATATTATAAACCAGACTTTTTTATGAGATGCTAAAATCGGCTTTATTTAAGCCACAGATTTTTTTATATGTAAGCTGATAGCTTAAGGATATAGTAACTTTGGTTCTAATATTTCATTCCAGGTAAACTCTTTATATTTTGAATTCTGAATATTTTCATTTTCTGTTAGATTCATAGATAATTTGCCTGATGGAGGCAGAAGCTCTTCCTCACCGTCTGAAACAAATAAATACAGCTTAATCATAACATTAAACTGAAAACTAAACATGGGCAAATCAACTCCTTTGAGTGTATCGAAACAATTCGACTGTCGACTAAATGACTCATTAGCATCATGACACAATAGAGATATGATATTGCGCATTGGGCGGCGCAACAGCTACGTCACGCGGAGCGAAATCAGAGAACATCTACCGGAGAGGAGCGACACCGGCATTAAATCCTTTGAGTACAAATTTATTCCGTTGCGCAAGACGTAAACACAACCACGTATACTGTGAAAACTGTATTCCATATAAACTGAAAAACCTGACGTTAGGTCATGTAGTACGTGGTCAAATGTATTTATTAACATGGAGCTTAACAAAGGATATTTTAAATTAAGTTTAAAAATGAAATAAAAGAAAACAGTTACAATGAAATAAACTAAAAATTATATTTTACTATAAGTAAAGACATTACATATGAGAAAGTATTTTTAGTTTCCTTTCAGTATGTTTGTCGACCTTATTAATTTTTAAATCTCTATTTGTGTATTAAATGTAAAAAAATATTTCCATTCTTACGAACAGTGTTTTTATAAAATGTATGGGGAATTCCGAATAAGGATGAGAAAAGCTTGCATTACACATTAAATTAAATATTGTTTTAGAAACTGCTTTTCCAGTCGAAATTTTAAAAAAATTGTCGTTGAATATGCTTTCTAGTTTAAATATAAATTGATTGAACTCACTAAACTAGTCTTATAACTTTCCAACTAATATCTCTTTACAATTTAACAGTCAATGATTAAGTAACTAACTTTCGGCTTAGGTCTGCTCCTTATATATAATCTCAAATCTATCACGAATATTCGGGAAGTATTCCGAGGTTACTCTATATGACTCGATCGAGATAAATCCAGCGTTCCAGAATCTTCGCGGCCGCCCGGCGGGCGATGACTCATACAGACAGAGAAGCGGTACGCTGCAAGGCCAGTTCTATAGGGTAGCACAAAAACGTTCGGATGGTTGTTAGTAGTGACAGACCTTAACCATACTTAACCGTACCCTTTCCTATTCGATACGGAGTCTTTGTTTGAAAATAACAAGCAAGGCCAACAAAATTATTGTTCTACAGTTTGGCTACTACAAAGCCATTTGTAATTTACAATCATGTTTAAAATTTAAATCCCAGGATCTGTCACCTTTAAGTGGTTTTTTTTTTCGAAGAAACTACGACCTCAAACATCGGCTTAAAAGATTTTTTTTATCTTGATCTGCCCATCTACTGAACGGGGTTTCCAGCAAATTACAGACAATATTGTGAACTGGTTTGATTTTAAAACGTTTAAATAGAAAAAACTAGATTCAATAATCAAAAATCCAAACACAAAAGAAAGTTCACTCTATTTCTATCTACAAAGTACGCGCGAAACCTACCCAAACAACTAATCGCCTAATATAAATCCCAAGTGTAGAGACATCTACGTACACATGCAATGCCACTTCACCTGATAAAAAGCAAGCCGTCGACCATTACCTCCTACAACTAGGCCAACTAGCTAATATTAAAATGAGCAGTGACGTCATCCTAAGAGGTCAATACTTTTTTGCCATAAGAAAAGCATTCAGAGGAGCCAAGAGGGGCCCAGTAAAAATATTGATTATTTTATCGCGCCTACTTCCGTATTTAACGTTGATTGCCACGCTGGGTAACTGGAATGTCAATTCCCATTTCGCAGTCTTCGATGTAATCTGTATACAGTGCTGCCAGATTGGGCGCTTTATCACAATTTGGGCTACTTCTCACTGTAGATTGCCACAAATTATGTTTCAAAGAAACGTAAAATATTTGTCTTGGATTACAATTAACAATATTAGATAATTAATGTAAAAGTTTGCTTCGGTATATTATAGTAGTTATATTAAATATAAATAAATATTTAAAATCCGAAAAGTAAATAAGTATACGTTAAATAGTTTACATTCCAAATAATGTATGAAACTAACTCTACCGACCCCGACGAGCCAAATCCTGATGGTCAGGACGAGACAATTCTGCAAATTCTAACAATATAAGGCCATGCGTACAACAATTTTTACCATTGCGCAACCACCAACGCAAACGATTTAATATTTGGGCTCTTGTTAGCAGTTCGAGGATGAGACGATTCTTTAAAATCTGGCAACACTGCCTCTCAGTCGCCAGCGTTTTTTCGACGTTCGACCGGATTCTTAATTGTTCTTCGATTTTCGATTGATTTTCGGTTAATTTCTTTATAATATTAGTACCTTAGTGTTTAAATTTATGTGAACAATGCCGTCCGGATGCTGTGTACCAGGTTGCCGTGGAAACTACCCGAAAGAACCTAAAACTCAGGTTTTTAGCTTTCCAAAATGTTTGGACTTAAAGACCTGTTGCCTTTGGGTAATAAGAGTGGGATTTATTTTGTGCTCGCCGGTCGGTTCATTGTGTACAAGTTTATACATTTTGTTCCTGTTGGCTAATTTTGGGGTAAGTGATATTTAGTGTAATTATGCCTCATAAAGGCTGTAATGCAATGTTTGCTATATGCACTCATTCCTATAAAAATTTGCGTAATCATGCTCCTATTATTTGACCTCATCCTAACACTGTAAAATCTATTTGTAACAGATTCTTAACAGATCCCCATATTGATGTAAGACATTATTTTACCTTTTTGACACTGTTCATCTACTAAAATGTATTTTTAACAACTGGCTAAATTCTAAACCTGAGCAAGCATTTTTTTATCCATATTTTGAGACAGACCAAAAAAAATGTGCTTCGTTTTCAGTGGTCAAAAAACTTCATGAACCGTAAACCGGGGTGACTATGATCCACTTATTATCTTCAAGTCTCAACAATCTTTCGAATTTAATAGTTGACCAGTTCAAAAATGATTTGTGATAGTAGGTATCTGTCAAAAATGTCAATTTTTACAGTTTTGCTATTTATGAACTGATTTGAATGAAATCTTAGAATTAGATTCGGGAAAATGAAAGTAAAATAATTATTGACATAGTCTGTCAGAAATATAAAATTTGACAGTTTCGTTATTTATGAACCGATTTGAATGAAAGTT
>MU182585.1:115391-199927 GCA_016904865.1 Pissodes strobi | reverse complement strand
AAAGCTGTAACAGTCCGATTTCGCCAGTGTAAAATATTTTTAAATTTCATTTTATATGCTGCATTTAGCAAAAAAAAGTGCTGTATTTTGCGGTAATAATTATTGAAAAGAGGTCAATACACTTCGGTTAGTTAATTCTAAATTTATTGATTCGATTTGCTGTCAATAAGCTTAAGGTTGCCGCATTTATTTATGTAAATTAATTTTATTCTAAATATAGGTTAACGATATATTTGTATTAGCTTTTATAACACTGTTGTGGCCTTGAGTAGCTATTTTGATCATCCCTTTCTCTTATGTAGCCCTCAGGCACTTTGCGACTATATTTATTTTAGTTGATAAGCGGACCACAGATCGCTTAGGTTTGATCAAATTACTAAAATAGGATATTATGTTATTAGTGTAACTTTGCTTAATTTATATTACATTACCGTAGAACAGCCAGCAAACCGTTCTATATTTTTAAGAATTGTGTTAATAAAACCTACTTTTAAGCTTCATTAGATCCGTCAAATTCATATTTTATTCTCGCAAATTCCAAAATCGCAGCGGTACAGGAGACACTACCAAAAATAATAAACAAAAACAAACGTCGCATAAATCATCTTCGAATTCTTCGATTCCTTCCTCTGGGAAGAAATCAGGATCTGCTTGGTCTATCCCCAAAAAAAACAACGGTTCAAGCTCAGGTACTCAACCGAGGTAGTAAAGACGAAGCCGCTGCCGATCTTGACAAAAATGCAAAAAAAGAAGGGATTTCTCATGATAGCGATGATCAGGGGGAGGGGGAATGGATTGTTCAAACTAGGCGTCGACGTCAAAGGTACCCTGCCACAAAGACTATCAGACCAACCCCAATTAAAGGCTCAAACCTAAATGCTGCCGAGTTGCAGATCGCTCAGAACCGATACTGGATATTCCTGTCTGGATTTTCAGCTACTATGGAAAGCGAAGTAATTTTAAGCTTTCTCACAAAGCACAACCTTGGCAATGATTGTATGTGTGACAAGATGAAGATGAAAGAAACTCGCTGGAGTGCATTCAAACTGGGTGGACTGCAAAGACAAGATAATGGATTGTGATCTTTGGCCGGTTGGGATCACAATTAAACATTTTGTCAATCTTCAACGCCGAAAGATGACGAGGGAGGCCTCGGCCGGTCTACCACAGTTAGTTTTGTAAGCTCTAGTCAAACATTAATTCAAAATAATACAAAGAGTTTTAAAATATTTTATGCTAATTTTCAGTGTTTAAGAAATAAGATTTCTGAGTTGGAGGTATTTCTGGAGGATAAGTTGTTCGACTGCTTGTGTGTCAGTGAACACTGGATGGTTCAGGATGAGTTGATAATGACAAAGATAAATAACTTCCGGTTTGTTTCTGGTTTTTGCAGGTCGACATATGGTCATGGTGGTGTTGCGATGTTTGGTCGGGATGACATGATGGCAATAAATAATATCTCCAATCTTTCACAGGAACTCCACTGCGAAATCAGTGGCATCATCATCAGAAGGATTGATACACAGGTCTTGACTGTTTATAGACCACCAAATGGTGACTTCGAAACCTTCTTGGAGATGCTCTCATGTGCCCTAGGTAAACTTGATCCCAATATCAGAATCATTGTGACGGGAGACTTTAATGTTCATTTTTCCACCAATAATAAAGAGGTTACAGATCTTTGCAATATGTTCTTGTCATTTGGTCTGTCACAGACAGTCAATTTTGCTACCCGGCAAGGAGTCTGTCTTGACAATGTGTTTACCAACTTTGTTGCAGGTTTTCAAGTACGGCACTGTAACTTTGCATCATTTTCAGACCATGATGGTATAGTGATTCAATTTGAAACGAAGCCCATGTGCATTAAGTCAAGAACGGTGTACAGACCCATAACCGACTCCGGCCTTTTGCGGCTTTATAACATGATTGAGTCTTGTGATTGGGAATTTGTGTCAGATCAATCCATTGGTCCTGAGAGGAGGTTCGAAATTTTCATGGAGACTATTCAAGAGTCGGTGGACAGGGTGTTTCCGTTGAAGACGAGGCTTGGTTCATATGGAGGGCCACGCAGAACAACTATCAATTGGTTCAATGATAATCTCCGTAACATACGTGATAGGTTGGAAACTCTTGTGGCCATCAATAAAGCCAACCCACCCCTTATCACAAGGGACATGATCAGAGATTATTGGAGATGTTACCGCCATGAAATTTCCCAATCCAAAAAACAAGCCCACGACACTTTTATTAATCAATCATCCAATCCACAGGGAGCAATGTGGCAGATCATCAATGGTAAAAGGCCCAGTTCATCTTCTGAAACCTCCAATACTCTGACGGCAGAGTCTCTAAATGATTTCTTTGTTCGTACTGCCGAGGAGGTAATCTCAACCCTCCCTGCCAGATCGGAGTGTCTCTCGGAATTTTTATTGAAGCCTCCCACAAGAGACCTGACCTTTACATTCAATACTGTAAGCTATAATACTGTAAGGAGTATAATTGATGAAACAAAAAACTCAAAAAGTAAAGATAGCTTTGACATAAATGTTAAAATTGTTAAGTCATTGAAGAATGTAATCATTTACCCTCTAACCAAGATCATGAACTCGTGTGTTACAGCTAACATATTTCCATCCATTTTAAAGACTGCGAAGGTCATCCCCATTTATAAGGGTAAGGGCTCTAGGAACGAACAGAAGTGTTTATCTTTATTATTATCTTCTTTTTTTTTGTCTAATTATTTTGAATTTTGCACTATAGATTGTGCCTTAAAAGAGCCAAGTTTCGTTAAATCATTTATTTCTCTTGCCGATTAATAATTGTTTCTAATATTTAAATATAAATCAAGCATTGACGGCCAAGTTAGATGATCAACAATGACTGCAGGAACACTTGGTCTTGACCGAAAATGCATGTAGACCGATTTATCAGCATTCAGCGCCAAATTATTCTCTGAACACCATCTGTTAAACAGAGCACAAACATTGCTAATTCTAGATTTCAGCTCCTCAGGTGTCTGAGCTGAAACCACCACAGTTGTGTCATCTGCAAATAGGGTGAGAGTTCCAAGGTTAACAAAGTCAACAACATCATTTATAAAGACCCAGTTTGGTTTTCAGGCATTTAAAAGTACTGAAGATGCTATCTATAATTTATTAAACCAAATATATCTTAAGACTTAATACTAATGAGATGGTTGCGACTGTTTTTTGTGATTAATCTAAGGCTTTCGATTGCGTGAATCACCATATATTCCATAGCAAACTAAACGTTTATGGCTTTAGAGGGATCACAAATCATTGGTTTGCATCATATCTTACGGGAAGAAATCAATTTGTAAGAGCCAGATCAAGCATTTCCTCAAATAGTATTATTACAAGTGGAGTCCCACAAGGTTCTGTGTTGGGTCCACTTTTATTTCTCCTATATTTAAATGATATCACCAGGTTACCAATTGAGGGCAGATTCACGTTATTCGCAGATGACAGCACCATTTTGTGGAGCGGTGTGGATACTGATGCCTTAAAGAAAACGGTATCTGCAGATTTAAAAATAGTAAAAGACTGGTGCGACTCAAATCTTTTAATTTTCAACTCAAAGAAAACTAACATCATTACATTTAAATTTTCGTATGATGATCTGGTTCTCGATTCAGTGAATATTGACAATAAATTAAACCTTAAATTTCTAGGAATCAATGTTGACAGGCTATTAAAATTCGATAGTCATGTGGTCCAACTTAACAATAAATTATCAAGTGGCTGTTATGTTGTAAGAATTGTGGTAAGGGAACTTGGATTTAATACGGGAAAGATGGTATACTACTCCATGATAGAGTCACATATTAGGTATGGGATTGCCTTTTGGGGAAATTGTGCAGCTTATTTATTACAATCAGTTTTTATTCTGCAAAAGAGGGCAATAAGGTATCTGTGTGATGTAAGCTATTTAGAACACTGTAGGCCGTTATTTATTCAGCATAAAATTCTGACAATTTACTGCATTTTCATCCTAGAAACGGCATGTCTAATGCATATAAACTTCCATAAGGATATTTTTGAAAAAAGCATATGTAGAACTACCCGGCAAATCCTAACTACTCCCCTTCCAATTCCTAAAACAACCCTAACAAAGAACTCTCCCATTTTTAGAAGGAAGCAAATTTTTAATCACTTACCTGACGAATTAAGAAAATTGACTGATTTAAAAAAGTTCAGGAATAGGGTTAAATGCTTTCTACAGGGAAGAACTTATTATGATTTGGAGGAATATTTCAGGGATAAATTGTGATAACTGCTTAATCTATGTCAACTGTATTTTTATGTGATATTTTATTATGTGTGTTTAGTGGCCTCTCTTTTAATGTGTTAAACTGTTACTCCTTTATTGTTTACTATTTTTTGTACTACTACTTTATTACTTACCATATAAGTTTTACCTGTGATTCTATTTTGTTGTTTTTATGCTTTGTCAATGAAATTTATTCTGACAATAAAGTATATTTCTATTCTATAAGACCAAAAAGAGCAAGGGTCCCAGCACAAACCCCCTGAGGAACTCCCATGTCAACATCAAAAAAATCAGAACATTCACCCCCCATCTCGACACAAAACCTACGGTTTGTCAGGTAAGACCCCAGCAAATTCAAAATTGGCCCCCGGAAACCACTGGTACACAACTTACTTAACACAAAATCAACCTTAAGTGTGTCAAAAGCTCGGGACAAGTCAAAGAAGAGACCAGCCACCAGCTCTCCATCATCAAGCTTACAATAAACTTGTTCAAGCAACCCGGCAGCTGCACTCTCCGTCGACCTCCCCGGCAGGAAGCCATTTTGTGCCCTCCTCAGGACGCCATACTAATTCACAACCTCCATCATCTTGTCATACACAATCCTTTCAAAGATTTTTGAGATTGTACTTAACACAGTAACAGGTCTACAATTCCCAATATTAAGAGGATCCTGCTTTTTAAATATTGGAGTTACTCTTCCTGCCTTAAGGAGAGAGGGAAAACATTCTTTTTCATACATTAAATTGGCTACAAATGAAAGTGGGATAGATACTTCATGCTTTAAAACTCTAATAGGGATACTCTAGGCCACAGCTATTTTTACTTTTGGTACACTGGATCACCCCTATAGCCTCTTGAGGTTCAACTGGCCTACACACAAAGCTGTTTGGAATCCGTCTCAGTGGCAGAGTACAATTGACTGAACGACTTGCTCCAAACATAGCCATGAGACAATCCTCGGCAACAGTTGAAAAATGTCTACCAAATGTGCTTGCAACCTGTCCAATATCCACAAGCAACCCACCATTCATGCAAAGATTAATATGATTCACTTCTCTAGACCTGCCCAAATCTTGGTTTACTATATTCCACACAGTTTTTGACTTGTTTCTGCTATCAACTATCACATTACCAAAGTACATACCTTTACATCTGTTAATAAGCCCAGTTCAAGAACTCTCAAATCACAAACTTGTTTGGATAACCAGAATAAATCCTTTATTTTTATTAATTTGTTTAATTTTTTGGATGCATTTGCATGCAGAATCCACATTAAAACTGGCTTCTTATACAGGATCAAAGCTTACATTTAGTAAAAATGACCTCAACATATTTAAATTAAATTCAGACAAAGCCCTATAGTTACAATGACCCACACAAACAACTCTAGACACACTCTGACGTGTATCATAAACATGCAACATAGCCAAGTGATCACCCAAGTTAGCCTTAAAATCCTTGTACACTCATTAATATTTACATTTCTGTTTGAAACAATATAATACAATTTAGGTCAATGATTTGTTTTTATTCAATTGGATTCTGGTAGGTTTATCAGATGTAATATTAAGATTAAAGGTATGAAACAGATCAAATAACAGACTCTTATTCCTACCAGCCTCCAAAGCATTTATGTTGAGATCACCACAAAGATATATAGTATCAATTTTACAATAATTTCTCAAAAAATTTGACACTTTTCAAGGAAAATCCCCTAAAGTCACCATTTGGTGGCCGGTAAATACATATTACACATATTTCAACATTTCCAAGCTCAAAACTGCAAACACACATCTCTACATGGAGTTCAATGGATAAGTTTTTGCAATTAATAACCTTTGATAAGGTGCCCTCTTTAATATAAATGGCTGAACCTCCACGAATAGATGCACTTACAAGTAATTCAAGATTGTTAATTTATTGGAGATTCCTTGAACGTTTACAAATATTAAGTCAAAAGGTAATCCTTTCTTCACATTTGAGTAATGGGGACCAACTGTCTCATTCTCTGGGTGATCCGATGTAAACTTAATATCTCCTGTTGCTCCATTGGCGCCTCGGAAAATTTGCTCTGTCACCATTAAATCCGCTATTTTGATATCTCCTCTGATAATGATTAAATCTGAAGGGCTTCAAGTCAATATGGACTGGCCAGTTGTTGGAATTCACAACAGTATTTGATGACTCCAGTGATACTGCAATCTTAAAGCTTGCTGAATAATTCTTTTGTCTGTTATCTAGTTTCTCACAAGCCAAGACGTTTATTGCAAAGCTCCTCAAGTGCAACTCCTTTTGCTCAACAGTTGTTTCAGGCTTGAGATTTCCAACGAAAAACTGGGATCGTTCTTCAGCTGTCTGGAGACCAGATATCTGGTCACTACTTCCTCTAATCTTTTTAAGGTTAGGTGCATCTACAGATTTAAGTGGTTTAACAGGCTCAATAATACCCTGCATGGCTGATGAAACAGCATTCCGGACCTGACCGTAGGTGGTAGCGGTATTTGCAACAGATGGCTGGTTAACATTGGAGTTGCTTCTCGTTCTATTGCGAGTTTGACTGTGGTGGTCACTACTACTACCTTGTTTAGGTTTATTATTTCAGTTGCTCACACCACAGTCCTGACTTGGTCTGACAGTGGAAGGTGAAGATGAAATAATACTCTGAGGTGGTTGACATAATAAACTAGAATTGGAATTGGACTCCTGTCCACACATTAATGTGTCGCCAGAGATCAATTGCATCGAAACCTTAACAAGCTCTTTGTTTGATTGGTAGATGTTCAGTGTTATAGATTCTAGTTTCCCTCCCAATTTTTTCTCAAAACTTGACAAGTGACTCACACACGACTTGCACAGTGTCAATTGAGATCCGATCCAGGTTTCTAGGGTCTTGCTCTTGACTTGCTTTGTTGGCATGATTTTTTAAGCACTCCTTACACCAGACTAAAACCATCTTTTTTTGGGCCAGAGTGCAGCAAAGTTCTTGAGCCGATATTCCACTATTATCTATAAGAATGATTCAAAATAAGCAACACGTATTTCACGTCGTTATCGTTAAGTTTAAAAATATGTTGGTTTAAAGTGATTAAAAATTGTCGTTCTTTTTCGAGTGTGAAAATTAAGGTGACGGTTTAAAATAGTGTCTAATAATAACTTCGTTATGCAGTGGTAACAGTATAAAAATGGGATATTTCCTTTAAACAATAGAGATCCGTTTCTTGATAAGGATATAAAAACTCTAAAAGTTATTTTATAAACTGAACTGTATGAACTGGCTTAAATCTTTATCAGTTGTGAACAAAGGAGTTTCCGTTTATCTTGATCTGTTCGAATATTTGCATTTAAATTCTCTTTTTTGCGACTGTGTGCCCACAGACCCAATATTTTAATTTTAATTTGATTTTGAATGACTTACAGCTGATAGGAATTCCCTCTATCAGTTGTTTACTTTAGGGTTTATTGACCTGGCTTTTTTTTTTATTTTATTGACAGTTTTTTTTAACCTAAGTTAAGTTAATTTATTTTAATTCATTTTAATCATTTGACGTTACCTAATTTACTTCCTTCCTTATTTTAACCTTTGTGATTGCCCTTTTTTTTAGTGGCTCCCTTGTTTGTTTGTTTTTTTCAAAGTCGTCCTGATGAGCCCCTGGACGTGAAGCGTGTGTCCTCGTCTTTTTTGTGTGTTTTTGTTTGTTGTTTAATATTATTATTTTAGATATGTACATACCCAGATTGTTTACTTTGATTTTCTTTACGATTATTGTAACAATTATTAAGTTCATTTTGATTTGCTAACTTTGTATGGTGAATGTATGTATTGCTACTTGAATGTTTTAATTGTTTTTGTTTGGTATTTGGTTGACTAAATATTTGCTATCGCAGCAATGCAGCGATCGTTTAAATGTTGCCGCAATAAAGAATTTTCCAATTTCTGTTGCACAGTCTGTCATGCTGTGTTCCACCCTAGTTGTATGGATCGGTCGCCGGAAATTATTAAGTTGGGAGGTTATAAGATTTATTGTTCGACGAAATGTCAGGAACAGCACGACGAAATGGAAGAGTTGAGATGCTCTTATGTAACAAAACTACAAACATTCCAGAATGAGCTGAAAACGAAGGAGGAGTATATTGCACGACTGAAACGCAGCAGTCTGAGCTTCGAAAAAGACGTATTTGACGCCGAAGAAAAGTTTACAGCTCAATTACATGAATTAAACCAACGTAATAGATTACTGTCCAATGAAGTCCGGGAGCTTAAAGGGTCCGAAAATAATATTTCCGAGCAAGTAGCAACATGGAAAGCAGAACGAGAAGAACTTGAAAAAAAAGTTGAGGAACTTACCAAGCTTAATAAGAATCTGATTACTTCCATTGAAACTCTCGAAATTGAAAATAACAACTATGTAAGTGAAGTAAAATTGTTACGACAGGAGGCAGCGGTTCTTATTACTACAGTGCCCAAAGTGATTTCTGAGAAATCATCAACGCAGACCAGCGTCACTATACAGAGACGGCGTCTTCTCATCTTTGGAGACGGGAACTCGAAAGGATGTTCGTTCTTGGTGAAGAAACTCGCTAATTCTCAATTTGATAGTAACAGCCAAATTAGACACCGAAAGTTATTTAGTGACATGATCAACGAATGTAAAGAATTGAGTAAAAACTTCGACAAAAATGATGTAATTTTGTTCGTTCCGTATTTCAACGCTGTTAAAGGAAAGTCAGTTACTGCTGAGGAACTAGACCTGGTTCAATTAATTGCTAAAAAGACTAATGTTGTTGTGGTGGGTAGTGTATATCATACTGATCGTCCAATATTGAATAGGTTTTTGCAAAATCAGAGCGCTTTTCTTAAAACGTACTTTGACGGCAAAGAAGGCACTTACATTCCGTTACTCTGCACATTGAATAGTGGAGTTCTAGACTTTCAATCTAAAAGAGAGCTAGTTGCCTATATTATTAATAACTATATTTCTGCGCAAACAACAACACAAACCTCCATACCCATCCACAAAAACACGCGCATAGAACAAAATAAGGATAGAAATTTTTTATAATAACGCCTATCCCAGCTGGATCTGTAGACGTCGAAAATTGTATTTCACCGAAAACGACGAGAACCAACGAACCATCATTGGCAAAATTAACTTCGTTTCAATGTTACTACCAGAACGTGGGGGGACTTAGAAGCAAAACTGTTCAGACTTTGACTGCGGTAAGAGCAACTGATTACGATAGTATTTCATTCACAGAATCGTGGCTTACAGAGGACATCTATAGCAATGAAGTTTTTGGTTCGGATTACCTAGTTTACCGAACAGATAGAAGGTACGAAGCCCTAAACTGCACAAGAGGTGGGGGTGCCCTGATAGCTGTAAAGTCTTGTTTTGATTCACAGGTACTACCAAACAGTGACGATATCTCCTTTGAGGATGTATGGGTCTTAGTTAATTTGAGCGACCAGTCTATAATTATTGTGTGCGTTTACTTTCCTCCGAATTCTTCAATCGGATCGTTTGAAAAGTTTCTACAGGCTTTGGAAAACACCCGGAAAAAATACAAGAAGTGTAAGCTTTTGATCCAGGGGGACTTTAACTTGCCAACAACTAGGTGGGAATTTGACAACGGCACTCTTATACCTACCAATCTCTCTTCTCCATCTGCAGATGCATTGGTTACGGGTATGTTTATTAGCGAGTTGCAGCAGGTGAGCCATGTACCGAACGAGTATGACAGATACCTGGATCTTGTGTTTTGTGATGAATTTCCAGAATTGATAGTGAGACTTGCTGATTCCCAGCCACTTAGTCGGATCGTTCAGCACCACAAACCACTGGAAATTTCATTTTCCCTCTTAGACCTTACAATGCTGGAGACAGATAATGAGGTGATGTATAACTTTAAGAACGGAGACTACGCAAGCTTGAACACCTTTTTCACAACCCTCGACTGGAAGTGGCTAGATAATTGTTATGACGTTGACCATATGGTTAACACTTTTTATAATATCTTATTTGAGGGTATAGAAAAATACATCCCAAAAATGCAAGCAAGGAATAAAAAGTACCCTAGATGGTACACATCAAACACAATAAAATCATTAAAAAAAAAGAACAAAGCCTACCAACGATTCAAATCTTCTGGGAGTCGGGAAGATTACCGGGTATACTCTGATCTACGGAGAGAATCTAAATACTTAATTGAGCTGAGTTATATCCTGTATGTCTCAAATACAGAACACATGCTCCCAACTAATATTAAATACTTCTGGTCATACGTTAATGCGCTTAAGCAAAATGGTGCTAACGGTATTCCTAAAAACATGGAACACCGCGGTGAGTTAAAAAAGTCTCCCGCGCAAATAGCCGATGCATTTGCCGAACATTTTGAGAGCTGCTATAAACATCAAAGCACTCAACTGACGGTTGTCGTAGAACCAGAATTCGTCACCGTCTCGCATCATAATTTTGGATCAGATGAAGTTTTGCAAAGGCTACGATGTTTGGACGTACATAAAAGCACGGGATCTGATGGAATTCCTGCGATGCTACTAAAGCAATGCTGTGGTTCTCTGGCAACTCCACTGAGTCGCCTATACCAGGTTTCATTCGACATGGGCCACTTTCCAGATATGTGGAAAAACTCCTGGCTTATTCCGATTTTTAAGTCTGGCTCAAGAAAGAATATCGGAAACTACCGTGGGATTTCATTGTTACCAACAATATCCAAGGTTTTTGAGTCGATCATTACTGATGAGATTTTTGAGTTGTTCAAGCATCATATATCGCCTTACCAGCATGGCTTTTACAAGGGAAGATCAACGGCAACTAACCTGGGTATGTTTCACGACTATTTGACGAAGGAAGTTGAAGATGGAGCTCAAGTGGATGTCATCTACACGGACCTTTCTAAGGCTTTTGATAGAGTAAGCCATCAATTGCTCACTGAAAAGCTTTTAAGAATGGGAATTACGGGTTCATACATTGAATGGATCCAATCTTATCTTCTGGGAAGAAAGCAGCGTGTGAGGATTGGCAGTGTGTTGTCGCGTGAAGTAAATTGTGTGTCTGGTGTTCCGCAGGGATCCCACCTGGGCCCAGTGCTTTTTTTGCTGTATGTCAACAGTGTCGTATCCGTGTTTCAAAAGTGTAGATGTCTTCTCTATGCCGACGATCTTAAATTGTTTTGTGTTGTTGAGTCAACGCATGAGTGTCTGCAAGTACAAAGAGACCTACAAAATCTAGTCAACTGGTGTGATGCCAACTGTTTAGAGGTTAATGTCAATAAGTGTAAAGTTATGTCAATTTGTAAACGTATATGTCCGCTAAAATATCCATACTCCATTAATAATCATATCTTGGAGCATGTAAACCATTTTAATGATTTAGGAGTAACATTTGGTAGCGACTTAAGTTTTAACAGACACATCGATAATGTGATATTAAGGGCGTCAAGAATGTTGGGTTTTCTGCGGCGTACTTGTAGAGATATCTGTGATATTAGAGCAATTAAATCATTATATAATTGTCTGGTTCGAAGTTTAGTAGAATATAACAGTATTATATGGTGCCCTAACTATAATTATCAAACACAACGTTTAGAACAACTTCAAAATAGGTTCGTGAAATTTTTGTTGTACAAAATGAGTTTTCCCTACAAAGACATTAACTATTCAATAAGAATTCAATTGGCCGGATTTGAGAGTTTAGAACAACGTAGGAACAACGCCTTTGCATACTTTTTGTACAAATTGATTAATGGTCAGATTGATTGTGCAGACCTGTTATCGCAGGTACTTTTTCGAATACCTCAGAGAACCACTAGATCCAGACAGTTATTCTATACAAGTCATCACCGCACAATTTACGGATCCCAGCGTTTCTCTGATAGACTAAGAAGAAATTTCAATGAACATTTTGAGAACGTTGATATTTTTAGATATAGTTTTATAACTTTTAAGTATAAAATTAGATTTAGCTAGTTAGTATAGTTTAACTTAACACTAGATATTGTACAATTTGGAGTTTTTTTTCTCTGTATGTACTGTGGAATGAATAAAAAAAAAAAAGACCTGCAGGAAATGCGATTTCATCTGTTGCAATGAAAGCCAAATAGCAGATTTTTATGCTCCTTAAAATAGCAACTTACCTCACATGTATCACAAGTAAGCTCAACCAATTCCTTTTCTTGACTACCCATTATTGGCAATAAGCAGTAAGCAAAAGAGAAAATTTCTAGACTTGGCGACAATGCCTATTTGTTGACCTTCCAAAGAGTAACAGATGTTTGTTTACACTTTATTCTTAAGGAAAATTTGTTGCTAGATTGCTTAGCATTCACTTCCACAGTAAAAACATGTTAAACTCCACCACACCACACACTTTTCACAATTTAAAATGACTTAAAAACACCCAAATACTTGTAAAATATCGGAGATAAACACTGATGCCCCCAGCAATGTTGCCGTTCGTACTCACACCCCCAAATTTCTGAAAGGCACAAAACACATGTTTTCTCAAGATTGGTTACATTATTAGATTTAGAAAACTATCCATTTCTAAAGGTCGAAAAAATAGAAACAAGGTGAACAATCCAAATTAATTTATTCTATAATAACAAGATCAGGGATGTACACACCTGTGCCATGGAATCATTTGGGAATAAATATGGTGCAACCAAGAAGTGTCAAGACTCTGTATAGAAGCATCCAAACCTATAATGTCTTGCCAACGACTATCTTGAGTGAGAAGCTACCAAGTTTCGGTCATAATATAAAGACATTTATTAAAGCGAAAGATTAAGAAATCATTCACGAATATCCTAGCGTTGTTTGAATAATCAAACAACAATCCTAGCTTCGAATTAGAGTCATATATGTGTAATCAAAGACAATTTACTGTAAATTGTCTTTGATGATGAATAACATTAATGTATCTTATTTGCACCAGCCCTCTAGCCATTTAAGAAGAATGCTCAACCTAAATAACAATCAAAAACGCCATAAACTTATCAAATATGAGGTAAACCTATCTGCTCTTGACAAAAGCAATATGTTTTTCTGTGCAAAAATAATGCTAAGCAGGTAACCTTAAAAATGTACTTAGGTCACCGTGTAGACCTATCAATACAACAATGAAGTTTTATTACAGTATTTTACAGGTAAGTAAATTATAGGTAGGTGTAACGATAAAATTCCCTCAATCTTCGACTCCATCACTCCCATCATCGCATGCCACAAATAATGAAGATTAATAAATACATAAAAGATGGCAATCGTGCTTTGCAGTAGAAGCTTCAGTTTGGCGTGACCATGATTTTTTTTACCTTTGTCTGGAGTGTGTCACTCGGAGCCGGCCATCCAATCGAGTGCCAATATGTGACAAAATGTTACTGCTATTTGACTGCTATTGGAACAGATGGTGACTGTGACAGATAAGTAACAGTAAAGTCACAATTCGTGTAATTGCAATCCATCTTTACCAGCCTGTGATAGTTTGGTATAAAGTGGTACATAGGTGATGGGTCACAAAATGTGTTAACATCTTCTGTGATGTATGTTTAATAAGGTAGAGTATACTACCAAGGTATATTACCATAGGACAGAGGGCACAATATCTACCAATACTGTTAGCTTTAAGTTCAATCTCCTAGACATTATTACTTATTTTTGTAGGATAATTTGAACAACACATAAAAATATAGAGTCATTGTTTAGAATAATGTCTTGCCATTTTTAATCAAAACCCGGTATTTCAAAAAATTATTGAATATAGGTATGCTTACCTACTTTAGTATATATTAAAAACACATTTCTTACCAGACCGTTTCATCGTGACATAGTACTCTGATATCTTCTGAAACAGGCAAAAAGTGGCCTCCTGTTGAGAGATGAAATCCGTTGATTCCAAATATTTCCGAGACACGATTTTGCAAATCTTCAATAGTGTCTAAACTGTTTTTGATAAAAATCCTTGCTAATCTTCTATGATCATAGAAAAATCTACTGAGATCTAGTATAATACGAAAGTTCTTACTATTGGACATTTTAATGCATTGTATATATGCACAAAGGATAAAACTATTTTAACTTTTAACAGGGTAAAACTTCGTTTGCTATGAGGTATGCATATAAAAATCGATTTTTATTTTTTTTAACTGTAGAGAATTTAACCTCAAATATTTAAAAGGAAAAAAGCATTTTGGGATGCGCAAGCGCGATGCTTAACAATGTTTGGAGGGCATCGATCGTCGATGTTGAATGCTCGATGATCCATTCCATCACTGAATTGTATATACAACTGGAACGACTGCGCGATGTTCGATATTCGAGCCGACATGATAGAACGGGCGCGCTGCAAATCGTGGACAGGCATCCTTGTTCTACACATTGCCATAAATGAGATCATTGGGAGTTCGCAAGTCAAAAGTTATTTTTTTGTTTGATTTAAATGTTTTGTCGACTTCTTACTATACTTCGCGCTTAATAAATGATATATAATAAAAAATTTTACATTTATTTATTTAATATATTCACAATTACCTATTATAAATCCCTTTTATTTGAACACATTTTTTTAATACCATATAGGACTTAGTTTTAAGGTTACAATTTTTGAAATAGGTAAAATTTGAAATACATTTATGAGTTTGAAAATATTTCTAGTATCTATGTGATTTTTAAGAGTTATAGATACATGATATTTTATTAATTTCATTTGATTACATTATAAAAGGACCTTTCACCAAGGAAAGACGTAGGAATAGAACACAAAGGATAAAAATAAAACTGGATGCTCAATGATAAAAGATTTTTATTTTTTTATGTACCTATCAATATCAAAACACAAACAAAACTACAAGCTAAATTCTACAACCTATACATTTGACATAAAAAAATATATTACAATAAGTAACATTTTTACATCCAAAAAAACAAATACAACCAAAAAAATTAAATGTTATAAAATAAAATTGTTTTTGTAAGCTTCTGGCGAAGACCTTCTCTACTACCTAAAATTCTTTGTGACATTTTTTTTGCATCTGTATGAATTCGCAAATCTGCATATTTATTTGCAATAAATTTAATAATTTGAATTTCATGTAGACCATTACAAGTATCTGTAACAGGATGTGGCTCGAAAAGGCTTTTCAATATTAATGGTATGAAATGAGAAGACACCGCAGATACCAGTTTCGATTTGAACTTCTCTTGTCCACATTGACCGGTAATAATCAGGGTTTTGTATATTTTCTCTGAAAACTCAATAATTCTGAATACTGCAGTCGAACTCGCTAAAAGCTTTCCTCTTGAAACAAAAGTCGTAAATGCAGAAACTACATTCACATCAATAGCATAATTGTGATCATTTGTTTTTCTGTCTAAAACAATATTGTGACAATATTCACAATTCGATTTAGATACAAATTTTTTAACAATGAAACCGCTGATATAACATAAAATATTTTTTTGAAGTGAAGATAAAGAAACTCGATCAATATTCGCCACCAATTCTATCAACTCTGCATCTTCGACGCCCTCATTTCTTTGTAAATCTGAGGTATTCTCAGATTGAAAATCGAATATTGTAGAAAATTCTTGCTCAAAATCTACGCAGTTGGCATTAATTGAGGGAGTTACATAATTTGAAAAAAGTAACTTCCTAAGAGTCCATTTAAACTGCAAGCAATTGGGGTTATTATTCCATCCTGTTCTTGATCTGATGCAACAAAAATACAGTTCAAGATGATCCTGGGAAGTTTTATAGGTTAGAAAATACTTCAACTTTTTATTTTCCATATTTAAAAGATCGTTAGTTAAGTTTTCAAAGCTGTAAGTATTAATGAGGAAACCTAGAGCAAATGTTTTCCGGGCATGTTTAAGAAGATCCTTATCCCCAATTTTAACTTTTTTGATATAATCTCGTGATTTTTGAAAAAAGTCCTCCCAAACCCGTTTATTTTTTATTGACAATGGAGATTTAAAGTTTTTTCCATATATTGATCTGGAATTCATTATATCAAAAAGTCTGTCAAAAAATCTGATGAATTCAGTAGTAGCTTCACTATTCTTAAAATCAGGATGGCCACTTTGTCTCAAAAAATCTAAAGCATCTGCAACACTAGCACTTATTGTTTGTGCTGCAAGTTTTACTTTCATTTTTTTGCCCGAATAATTTATGTGCTGGTTACTTAAAGAATTAGCAAATTTAAGGTCTTCTTTTTCTTGTACCTCATGTAATTTTTTGATAAAATTAAAAGATATTGGACCTAAATGAGAACTTAAATCAGTCTCGGCCAATGCATTTCTGCACAATTTTAGCATGTGACATGGATCCAATATGCAATAAATATTGCTGGTATTCTGGGGATGTTTAATATGTGCCACTATTTCTTCAGCTGAAATTTTGAACCCTAACAAATCTAATGTTTTCATATTTGTTGCACATCCATCGCATGTCACTGATCGTACACAAACGCCGACCTCGCCTAATTTTTCAATAGCAACTTTAACCAATTGGGCTTGTAAATTTGCAGAAATTTTATTGAGGAAAAAATATGCAATTGGTAATTTAAATTTTTTGGAATAGGATACTATTTGAAAAACAAGCGCCTCAGTTGCCAATTCTTCTAAATTAGGGGGCGCAATAGCACCAAAATCAACATAGCCACAATGCTTGTCATTTTTTTTATCATAAACTATATTTGAGACCTAATAGCCATCGAGTCAAAAATTAATGCCACATCCTGCATATGTACATTTTCCGGAGCATTACATTTTAGATAATCAAACACCTCTGTCAGAAAGCCAACTTCACAGTTTCGTGCAGATAGCCAGGTTCTGATTCGGGAGGTATGGGGTAATTTAATTTGCTTTCGAACAAAGTTATAAGCTTTCGGACTATAAAAATATAAAGTTAAGGCAAACCTTTTTATTTCTTCCGAGTATCTTATTTGTGAAGGAGCTACCCTTGAATTCTTCATTTCACTTTGTGTTAAATTTAGCATTAAACCTTCAAAATTATTTTGAAGCACAGTTTCCAAATGGCTACTCATTTTATTTTCTTTCTTTAAGACTTTTATTAAGTCTTTCATTGTAGTTATCTTCATGTTTCTTCTTTTTAGACGTTGCTGGAGAATCTTGATTCTTCTATTCTTAATTGATGTTTCTGCGTATTTTACTTTTCTTGGGGATGTTTGGGTTGCAATTTCTTTTGATATTGGCATGCTGGAAGTACTGGTCGATGGCATGTTTTCTAGCTGAAAATTACAATAACATAAATATGCAATATAATATAAATAATACAAAATGCTATTATGGTGTATACTGTACAACTAACTATAAGTATAACTAATTATTTACCTCCACCCTCGCTTTCACCTCAGCCTCATAAGGCCGTTCCAATTTTCTACGTTTAAATGTATGTTCTTGATAATACCTTGGAAAATCAAATACTGATGGAACCACATTAGGTCTCAACCTTTTTTTGGTTGCAGATGATTCAGAATAATCTTCCTTTTTAAAATGTTGACTACATATCAGGGTATGGGGTGTTAAGTTGAAATTTTCCAATCGCATAGCTTTTACCCATTGCTCCAAAAGGACTGGATTCTTCAAGGGAAATCTAAATAACATACCTATTTATTAGAACTGCACTACCAAATTAAGAATTAAGCTCAACACACAACACAAACATCAAAAAAGTAGTTTAAGTGTAAGGTTATGTTTATTATGCTCCACTCCTTTTTCTACGAAAAATGACTTACCTATGGTATTGGATGCCTTGATTTGGGCTCCACACATTAGTGCATTTTTATAAGCACAACAACTTTTCACCATTTTTTTCAAAAACGTTAGAAAAAATAAGTTTAAATTGAAATTGATTAACACTTGACGTACAAGGCTCATAAATACAAGCGTGATAGACAGAGAAAACAATACACGATTTGCAGCCGTACTACTCTAACACGGCGGCTCGGTTTTAATGACGCTTATTACGTTTGAGCGATCGTTCCAGTTGTATGTATATTTCAGTGCATTCCATAGTGCTTCTTGCTAGGGACGCGCGATACGATACAATATTCCAGATTATCGATACTTTTACGTCCGATACTCGATATTTAGGATCGATACCTTGCTTTGCGATACATTGCAAGTATCGATACATTTGTGTTGTATCGATACCTTGCGATCCGGGAAGATTTTGGTGGAAGCGGGTAGCAATATTTACTGCTTACTAGCAAATGCCCATTTCATGCAACCCTTATTCTTCGTTTGCTATAAACTGCATATACTGCGAATATGTTACGGCCTCTATCAAAGTCAAAATATGCTTTATTGTTGTGAACAAAATAATTGTTATAAACAAAGCCTACTTAAAAGTAATAATACATAAAACAAACAAAATAAAAACCTATACTAATCATTACGTAAACATGTCAACAGAAAAGACAAAGCGGACATAAAGGTCAAAAAAAAAGAGAAAAAAAACGCATACAATCCATTCAAGACATAATCCTTTTTACATAATATTACAACATCGCTAAAATACATCGCTGTAAAATTCAGAGAGCGCATAATACGCTCGGTCAACCAAGAACCCCCTCAAAAGATGTTTAAACACTCTCACCGTTGTCGCCCCTTTGATGTTTTGTGGAAGGTGATTAAATATTTTATTACTTTCATAAAAAACTGATTTTTGTGTAAGTGTTAGTCCACATGCATACGTGATCACGGATATCCGTATACGTGAAACGCACACGTTGAATTTTGCCCATCCACATGGATCTTCCGTGATACGCATCCGTATGTGTTTTGACATGCGCATCGAGTTTTTTATTTGCAGTAATTTGAATTTAATTTGTATTGTATATGGCAGTTACTGCTGCTAGTTAGTTTTGTAAGTTTTTCCTACCTTAGAAATTAATTCAGAAAGTTCTCTTTTACTTACGAGTGTTATGTGTAGGAATTTAAAGAGAAAAACTGTGTGGGAAGTATCCAATTACAAAAAAAAATTAAATTGCCATATGTAGCATACTTAGCAAAATTAACGAAGAAAGTTATAGGCCCCATATTCAGGACAATATGGACAAGACCAATTTTTACTGAGGAAGCACGAAACCTTTATAGGGAGATTCTTCCATTTTATATTAAGTATTTATTTTTCATTAATTTTATCAACTGAACATTAACTTGACATTATCATTAAGCAACTGCCAAAATTAAAAATTTTTAAATTATCTCTCTCTGTCACTCAGCCGCAACCATCACACTCAAACGGATACGTATACCGAAAAAGTTAAAATTAACCAACTTTCATCCGTTTTGACCTTGACGGGGAGTCAGGTCGCTCTCCTGATACACAATTGGATGTTGTTGGTCACGTGGGCACAACGGATCCGTGATCACGTATGCATGTGGACTAACACTAAGAGTGGATGTAGGGATGGGAAGATTCATATTGTTCTTTTGACGTGTAATGTACCTAGGATGTTCCGTACTAGATTTGTGCCGATGTTTAAAAATGACGCAGGCAATTTTTTCAATATAAATGCACGTGACTGTAAGTATTTTCTCTCTGGGGAACAGGGAGCGGCATGAATCCCGAAATTTGGCCCCACAGATGTAACGCAATGCGCGTTTTCGGAGAACAAATAGCGTTTGCATTAAGTAATTGCTTGAAGTTCCCCAAAAACTTATGGCATAGCGAACCGCGATTCTATCAGAGCGTAGTATACAGCCCTGCCAACTCCTTGGCCAAGCTCCTGAACAGTCACCCTGACAGCAAAACAATCAGACGAAATCCTGCTCGCAAGATTGGTAATATGTTCCTCATGTTTAAGGCCACTTTCTATTGATAAATCGAGAAACTTGCAACTAGGATAGTTCTCAACCAAGGTACCTCCAGTGCATTTAAAGATCATTTACACAAATAGTGCACTATGTAAAAATCGACCTCTCCTATTGGTCGATCCATCTCGTATTACGATATGTCTGCGTGATGCAATCGATTTCTGTCAAGAGCTCTTGTGGTGTAGAGGTTTATACAGCTGGGTCTCATCTGGACGGCCGAGGTTCGAACCCCGTTACTATTTTTTTTTAAGATTATGTTTCTAAACAGTTTTTTTCTTGATTTTGGGTATGTCTTGGGTTAGTTTGGGTTAGCACCGGGTTAGTTTCCTTTTCTTGAGCCCCCGTAGCGAGCGAAGCGAGCGGAGGGCCATGCGAATCGACCAATAAAAAAGGCCGATTTTTATATAGTGCACTATTTGTGTAAAGGATCTTATAATGCACCTCCAGTGCCAGTCATGGCACAGAAAATATAGTTACTATATTTTCTGTGGTCATGGCCACATCCTCCATGGCACAACCAAGCAGACCAACGGAGCAGGAAAAACTGAGCTCGGCATATTCACTAGGAAGAAAACCCTTCAATTGTGCAACCGATAATTATCCACAATACTGAAATTGCACCCAAGGATGCAGTTAAATATCTGAGAATGGTGCTTGATAGGGGGCTTAGGTTCAGAAAGCACATCGACTACATCAAAAGCAAAAATGCAATAATTTATAAGAAACTGGGAACGCTGATAAGACGTGGGTCGGTCCTTAGCCCGGGAAACAAGTTAATCCTTTATAAGGCAATAACCAGGCCAACCCTCCTGTACGGAGCTCCTGTATGGTGCTCCGTGGCAGAGGGACACTTAAATGCAGTACAAGTCCTGCAAAATAAACACTTGAGGGCTGTCTTTTCGGCGAGTATGTACACCCGAATCCGGGACCTGCACGACTGGGCGGGCATCGAATATGTCAGGGAGCATATCGACCGTCTAGCGTGCAGGTTTTACGACCTGGGAATACATGGCTCGCCGGAAACAGCACGACTGGCCGACGCACGTTTTAACCAGGAACGACGTCCTTCCCATGGACCCATACATAGAAATACCACACTATACTTTCTAGAGCCTAGGCCTCCCTGATAACCAAACTAACCCCCCCCCCTCTAAGGGCAAAATAGCCCTAAACAAAAGGCAGGTATCAGGAGCACAGAAGTGCGCCTGAGGAAATGGCAAAATCGAGCTTGTTGGGTTAGACTCCACCCACAAAGTACAGGTGGGAGGAGCCAGCTAGATATACTCGACGAGCAATGACCGCACCATATACAACGCTGGCAACCGGCTCGAGTTGCAGTCATTCAACGCACGCAACGGCTCCTTCGTTCCTTGCACCCTGCAAGTGAATTATGGACCACAATGCCCTTATGCCCGGACATAATTCCACCCTCACCGGGGATTTGCTATAAGCAACTCCCATTCTTTGTATATATTGTACATATTGTACATTATGTAAATAGGTGTGAATGATAGAGAGTGAATGAGTGAGTGTATTGCAAAACGGGAAGTGGAGTTTTTAAATTGTATTTTCTCCACAATTAAAATAATACTCAACAAAACGCAACACCTGAAATCTATTTTACCATCTACAAGCATTATGCGACACACTGATAGCTATGTTGATGGGATCTGATCCCAGGGAACATTACATATTCTGATTGGTCACAAAAAGTAGATTTAAGGGCCTTTCAACAGCCCCCCTCGACTAGAGGGATGTTCTGTGCGTAGGTTTGTGCGGCTTGGCGGTGCTTCTCTGAAGGCCGGAGCGAAACGTGTCAAACTATGTATAGTAATCGTTTATTATCTACTAAGTAGGACATTATTGTAAAATGAAATATAATAAAGATCTGGTATAATAATAAAAACAAAGCAGACCAGCCTGGTCTTCTTGAAATTCATCGACAAGAAGTTGGCGTCAAACCAATCCCTCACCCTGTGAAGGTCCCTCGACAGAGTCGTGTGCAAAGATTTGTTATCTGTGCCGTGTCAGAGCAGCGTCGTGTCATCAGTGAAAATAGTAAATCTCCCCTGAACATCAAGAGATGCAAGGTCGTTTACATAAAGGAGAAAAAGGATTGGTCCCAGGACCGAGGCCTGCGGAACTCCCAACGCAACCGATCCATACTTAGAGTGGCTATAACCCACAAACACCCTCTGACAACGGCCCCGCAAATAAGAGGAAAACCAGGACAAGGTCACGCCTCTGAAGCCATAAAAATGCAGCTTCCGAAGCAGCTGGATGAATCCCCGATATCCACTGCAGACCTTATTTTTGGAAATATCGGCCATCCTCCCGCCTGACGAGTCCTGGGCTCACAATGTTTACATTTGTATTTTTGTCACTTCACGCATGGTCCTTCTCTCGCTTCGCTCGATACATGGCCGCAGCCAACAAAAACTGACCGAAACTAACTTAAGACAAGCCCAAAATGAAGGAAAAAACTTTTTACAAACAAAACACAAAAACAAAAAATCTTGTCACTGGATCAGAGACGCAGCATTCTGACCATAATGACATCTATTTCCATTTATGTCTGGGGACAGCTCCGCAACTTTGAGTTGTCAACTGTTTTCATGTACTTCGCGATACAACCAGTCGTCTTTATGTGCTCTGGTGGTCTAGAGGTCTGCATGGTTGGCCTTCACTTCGGCGACTCGAGTTCAAATCCCGTCGGTTTTTCTAAAGGTTATATTTCTAAACAGTTTTGTTCTTGATTTTGGGTATGTCTTGGGTTCGATTGGGGTAGCACCTGGTTAGTTTCCTTTTCTTGAGCCCCGTAGCGAGCGGAGGGCCATGCGAAAAGTGAATTTAGGCAACCCACATTTCTCTGCTCAGAGTTGCGGGGCTGTCCCTAGATTATTGTTCTATTTGCCAGAAATTGAAATGTGTTTATAATGCCCAGGACTCGTCAGGCGGGAGGCATCGGGCGGATATTTCCAAAAAGAAGGTCTTTGATATCCACTTCTAGGTTTTAGGAGTGTCAGAGCACGGAAAATTTCGTACCTCAACGAAAGAAAATGAAGAACTAGGGAACTAGGCAGTTGGAAAATTTCTCTATTGTCCCATACTGTTTTTGTACTATGATTTCCATAACAATTTAGGATAAGACAAAAGAAGAAATATGCTTTGATTTTTATTTCTAATTTTTAGTAATAATAATAATAATTATTATCTTTTGATGATGATGTGGAGTACTTAATTCAATTTATCACTATATTTTGTTTTGAAATATCGTAGTATTAAATATATGGAAATATCAGTATAATCAGTAGCATTATAAGATCCTTTACACAAATAGTGCACTATATAAAAATCGGCCTTTCCTATTGGTCGATCCGCATGGCCCTCCGCTCGCTTCGCTCGCTACGGGGGCTCAAAAAAAGGAAACTAACCAGGTGCTAACCCAAACTAACCCAAGACATACCCAAAATCAAGAAAAAAACTGTTTAGAAACATAATCTTTAAAAAAAAAATAAAAAATAGCAACGGGGTTCGAACCTCGGCCGTCCAGGTGAGACCCAGCTGTATAAACCTCTACACCGCAAGAGCAAAAGCACAGAAATGCATTGCCTCACGCAGACATCTCGTAATACAAGATGGATCGACCAATAGGAGAGGTCGATTTTTACATAGTGCACTATTTGTGTAAAGGATCTTTAAATGCTAATCAGTAACGCTCACTAACCTCACATCATGAAAATCCCAGATCGTTAAGGTATCGATATTTCCAGTATCGATATTTTACGTTTCGATCCATATCGACACCAAATATCGATACCTTTCAGTGTATCGCGCATCCCTACTTCTTCTTCTTTGAGTGCCTATCCGTATCCGTTCCGGATGTTGGCTATCAACCCAGCAATTATCACCTTGTTGACCGCAGCTCGAAAAAGATCATGGTCATTACAAACCATGTTCTTAGGTTTTTTAGCCATGAAATTCTTCTTCGTCCTGGTCCGCGTTGTCCAAGGATTTTTCCTTGTAATATCTGTTCAAGTAACCGGAATATGTTCGGGTTTCTCATAATATGTCCTAGATATTCGAGCTTCCTGGACTTTACCGTGATAAGTACTTCCTTTTCCTTGTTCATCCTCCTCGTTGGTAACATGATCGGTCCATGATATACGTAGCAATCTACGGTAAAGCCACATTTCAAAAGACCAGTTTTTTGCATGTAGCTTCAGTCAGCGTTCACGATTACACCCCGTACAGAAGAACGGAGAGCACATATCAGCGCAGTAATCTTATCTTCGTTGTTAAGGTTAGATCCCTGCTTCTAAAAACATTTCTCATTTTTAAGAATATCGCCCTGGCCTTCTCTATACGACATCGAATTTCCTGTGAGTGGTCACACTTGTCGTTAACGGTAGTTCCAAGATAGGTGTAGTTACTAACTCTTTCAATCTGCTGCAGACCTATTGTTATTATTCTTCCTGCGGCCACTGCGTTTTTACTGATCACCATAGGTTTTGTTTTACTAATATTCAGATCAAGGCCATATTGTTCACTTGTTTGTGGTATTTTGGTCATGATTTCCTGGAGATCTTCCAGGCTGTCCGCGAACACCACAGTATCATCCGCATATCTAATGTTATTAATGCGGTTCCCGTCAATTAGTATACCACATTCCGTTTCCTCACAGGCCTCTTTGAATATTTGTTCGGAGTAGATGTTAAATAATAACGGTGATAGTATACAACCCTACCTTACACCGCGCAGTATCTCTGTTGCTTTCGTTTTCTCTCCTTCCACTCGAACAAAGGCAGATTGGTTCCAGCACAGGTTGATAATTATTCTAATGTCCTTGTCATCCAAACCAACGTTCTTCAGTATTTCAACCATTTTTCCATGTTGAACTCTATGAAATGCCTTTTGATAGTCTATAAAACAGGCATAGACATCGCAGTTAACATCTCTACTTCTCTGGAATAGCACCTGTATGCAAAATAATGCCTTTCTTGTTCCAACAGCATCTCGGAAGCCGAACTGTGTATTTGACACTTGCACTTCACAAAGTTTGTATACTCTTCTGTGTATGACCTTTAGAAACACCTTTAGAAAATGGCTCATCAGACTACCTAATGGTCCTGTATTCGCTACATTCCTCAGCACCAGATTTTTTGGGAAGCATAATAAATTCTGATACGAGCTCTAGGGAGATATCCATTATCATAAATGTAATTAAACAGCTTTGTCAGCCACTTGGTGCCTTCCCAGTCGAGGAGTCTCAAGAATTGAGCCCTAATATCATCAGGTCCAGGGGCTTTTCCTACTTTCATTTGCGTGATTGCAGTGTAAACTTCTTCGATGGTGATTGACGGTCCGATTGAGCAAGTCTGCAGTTGTGGGGGTCTGGTCTGATATCTGCAAAAAGTTATTTAATATATTCTTGCAATTGAGTTCGTTTGTTTATAATTAATTTCCCCGTGTTGTCTACTAGCAGATCCGTAGCTCGATGTTTGTAGATACCAGCGGTTTCCTTAACTTTCCGATGAACCTTAAAGCTATTGTATTTTTGTTGGAGAGTTTCTATCTCTTGACATTCTTTGGTAAACCAGATTTCCTTAGCTTCTCTAATTTTCCTTCTAATTTGCTTTTGTAATTCCCCGTATTTGATCTGGTTGACTGTTTTTTGTACTCGTCTTTCTTCCATCACTTGAAGGATCTCGTCTGTCATCAATGATTTTCTTTTAGTGTTTTTTGCTTTTAGGTATTTCTCACTGATTGTACCAATAACTCTTTTTATATGATTAAGCTCTTCTTCTATTGTGTTTGTGGTACTTGTGTCTACTGTTTCACGAACCCCCTTGGACAAATGGTGCTCCACTTGTTGTCTGATTGAAGGATCTTTCAGTTTTTGGAGATCCAGCTTACATTTTCGGTCCTTTCTTTGTACTGTCATCCATCTGATTCTACAGACACCTACCAATGGACTGTGGTCTGACTCTATGTCTGCTCCTGGGTAAGTTTTAACAGACGTAAAACTATTTTTAAATCTTTTGTTGACCAATATATAATCAATTTGATTTCTAACTATATGTTCTTTTGGGTCCATTGGTGATTTCTAAGTGTAAAGCCTTCTTGCAGGGAGATTAAAAAAGGTGTTGAGCATAACAACCTGTTCTTCCATACAGAAAAGGTTTAATCTCTCTCCTCGGTCATTTCTCTCTCCAAGTCCATAACGGCCTATAAATTCGTCTGACCTTCCGCGTCCTATTTTCGCATTAAAATCCCCCATGACAATTATTGCTTCTTTCTTTAGCAGCTCCTTTATGGTGTTCGACAGGATATCATAAAAATCTCACAGTGTCCGTTGCCCGGCCACCTCATATCGCTAATACCCATGATTCCTATGTTAAGCTTGACATTTCTCTTACGGCGTCGTGAACTTTACCCGCCCGATACATTATTCTTACATTCCAAGTACATACTCTTATGGCTGACCCGGAGATTCTTCGCAGCCTCTGACCATTTAAAGTCTGCCGGGGACTAAAGCCAATTTCTTGTTTGTTCTCAGCCATGGTTGATTGTACTAGGGATGTCCAAAGGGACCTTTAATGCAGTGGTTTCCCGTTGCCTTCTGCATCTCCATGTCGTTGACCGATTTGGTTCATCCGCCTTCTGGGTCGATTTCTCTTCCCAAGGACAAGAAGGTGCCCTTACCCTTACGAACTCATCCACCCGAAGCTGTTGGTTGGCAAGAGGAGACTGCTTATACCGGCAGCCATTCGGTCGACAGAGCCTCGTTAGTTTTGTAGCAGGGATGTCAATAGGACTAGCGTTTACAGCTATCACCCCTTATACCCCATAGTGCACAATTGATAATCACAAGCCGTTGTCCGTACCACATCACAGGGCTTCATAGTTGCGCGCGCATAGCATTTTGATAAACACATGCTTTATTTAATGTTTACATTTGTATTTTTACATTTTCACTTCATGCAATGCCCTCCGCTCAGGAACTAGATGCCGAGGTAGACACCTTAACCGCAAATATCCAGCGCGTCCGTGACGCAATCTGTCCGGTAATCAGGGAAAAACCATTCGTGGGAATTCTTCCTGATGAAATCCCTAATCTCATCAATTTCCGCTTACGACGCTCGAAGAAGAGACGGTGCAAAAATGCGATTACCGAACAGTTCAAAAAGTGCGTACAGAAGTGCTAAGTGGTTGAGCTTCGTGAACACTCGACCCGGAAGACGGCTCGATGTGGAAGCTCGCGAAACAGATCCGCAAAGCCCGGGCTCAATACCCGGTAATTCGTCACCGCGGACTAGAAATTCTCACCAGATCAATGAAAGACCGAGGCGAATGCGGACTTTCTCGAGGAGCTTCATATAAAAACACCAGACACCGGGCCATTGCACGGGCGAAATTACGGAGCAAGTCCACTCATTCGGTAATCGCAGTTATCCCAGACCACCGTCAGTTATGAATAAATTCCTAGTCACACCGAACGAACGGCGCAAGGGTCTAAGCCGCGAAGCCGCCTGCAGAAAATAAGGCTCCGGGAAATGATTCCATTCCCTACATTCTCCTTAAAAATCCCCCTACCAAGACCGATATAGGTACACTTAATTCACATCGTTAACGCCATAATTCGACTATAGTGTTTCCCAATTTCCTGGAAGAGAGCGATTGTTCTACAAAAGCGGAAAAGATCCATCCCTTACTTCGTCTTACAGACCAATTTCCTCTCCTGAGCACGCTCAGTAAAGTAGCCGAGAAGCTTCTCTTGCCGAGGATTAGTGTTGAGAGGCTTGGAATCCTACAAAAGGAGCAAAATGCTCGCTGCGAAGATAGTCCAGGACATTTTCGACAACTTCAACTTAAGGCAATGCACATCCCTGCTCCTTCTCGATATAGAGAAGGCGCTGGTTGGGAATGGCACGACGGCCTACTGCATAAACTCTTTATCAAGTAGTTTAAATACCCACGCTCGTTAGGTCATACCTTGCCGGACGCTCCTTCTCGGTGAAAATATGGAACTCTATCTCATCCACGAGGCCGATTAAAGCTGCAGTCCCGGCAGGAACAGTACTATCTCCTCAGTTATTCAGCTATTACATAGCTGACAATTGGAAAGTTCACCTAAGCGTCGCAAAAACGGAATTAGCAATTTTTACTCGCAAACGTAAATACTAAGCGAACCTATGCACCTACTTGATACCGACATCGTAATAAAGAACAAAGTTAAATATCAGGGCATGGTCCTTGACAAGGGCCTGAGATTTCGGCAACACATCCAGGTCATCAAAATAAAAAACTCAAATCACTAATCAAACATCGCTCATTTCTCAGCCCTGGAAACAAGGTAACGATTTACAAGGCGATAACGAGACCGATGCTCTTGTACGGCGCGCCGGTTTGGTGCTCCGTGGCCGAGACGCATTTAAAAAAGACAGACCCTTTAGAATAAACACATAAGAGTGGCTTTTAGGGTCCTAATCCGGGACCTGCACGACTGGGCAACCATAGCTCTCACATTTTCTATGCATATTGACCGCCTGGCGTGCAGGTTTTTTAATCTCGGAGTACGCCGATCGCCGGAAACGCGGCATATAACAGACTTGCGTTGCGACCTAGGCCTCCCTAATGAATAGTATCAACTGCAAATATTCCAAATCGACATAATTATACTGTAAACACTGTTGTAAATATTATGTAATGAACGCCGATTTACCCTATTCCTTTACTTACTGTGTATTCGATCTTTTCTTCACCTCCTGTTCATTATCTGTAGCCGGGTTCGCAGTACCAGGTGCCGTGGTACCAGTGTGTTGACACCCTATTTTCGTCGTAAAATTATTTACCTATACACTTGGGCAACCACCCATATGTTGCCACTTAGTTGACAACCACTTTATGCCTCTTACCAGTACTTAATTCTATTCTCAGGTATATTAAATATAATTAAATGAATGTAAGCCACATCAGTTTCGTTTTGAAATTTATAAAACAATTGAAAGGGAGCATTTTTTATAGTGGCTAAATTTATTCACTTATTTTTTTAATATGACCTCGTATCTACAGCGCCAAACAATCAGTCCCTGCACAGTAAAAGAAAATGACACTGATGGTATTATTATTTGGACTCTGTGAATTTTTTTCAGTTTATCAACTTTCCTATAATATTATATTTTACTAGCCAGTCAAACATTTATGGATTAATAAAATAAATTCAATCAGCAATATTCTTTTCCGCAGTGAATTAACTAAATAAAATACGAAGTATGCTAGCACTAATTATTTAATGGGATACTCATTTAATTATCGAATACATACAGCAATAAATGTTTCCCAATATACAGGCACTCTACGCCTCATTATTTAAATTAAACTTACTGTCTAACGCTAGCACTGAAAATACTCATGAAATTCTTGCAGACATACAACAATAAATGTTTCAAAATATACAAGTACTCTACACATTATGATTTAAAATTAAACTTACTGTCTAACGCTAGCACTGAAAATACTCATGAGATTCTTGCAGACATACGACAATAAATGTCTCAAAATATACAAGTACTCTACACATTATGATTTAAAATTAAACTTACTGTCTAACGCTAGCACTGAAAATATTCATGAAATTCTTGCAGACATACAACAATAAATGTTTCAAAATATACAAGTACTCTACACATTATGATTTAAAACTAAACTTACTGTCTAATGCTAGCACTGAAAATACTCATGAGATTCTTGCAGACATACGACAATAAATGTTTCAAAATATACAAGTACTCTACACATTATGATTTAAAACTAAACTTACTGTCTAACGCTAGCAATGAAAATACTCATGAAATTCTTGCAGACATACGACAATAAATGTTTCAAAATATACAAGTACTCTACACATTATGATTTAAAACTAAACTTACCGTATAACGCTAGTACTGAAAATACTCATGAGATTCTTGAAAACATACAACAATTGTTGTGTTGCTTTCCGGGAAAACTACCCGTCTTACCGTACCGACAACGGTTCTAATAAAAATAAAAGGCCAAAACTGATTTTGAACCTTCTAATGGTAAACAGACTTATTATATGACATTTTTTAATTACCTTACGTCAAGCCACCTTTTTTTGTCACAAATTTGCTTTAGGTGTTTAATTAATGACAGAGGTGGAGGGCGTACACGGCACAAGCTACAGAATATATTTTAAGGTCCTTTCGCGTAAAAAGTATATATTAGGATTAAAAATTTGATGGCTTTAACATCCTCCCACCTGAGTCACGATAACATAAGTGAGTGACTCACAAAAACAAAGTAAGACGTCCTAGTTTACTTAGCATAAAAGCATTATTGCGCCAAAGCGCCTTTAAACCTAAAACTACCTTAAATTAAACAAGACAAAAATACCCGTTACAAATCTTTCCTCGGCACTCTACTTTCTCGTCCACTACGCGTCACCCGAGAACTAGGCAAGGGTACTCTGTCTCTTATGACTCCCAATCCCTCATCCGCGTTTTTGGCTAGTTCCGGACCAGAATGGAGATCCTTTGCACTGGCTTCTAGCTTCTCCGTTGAGGAAGACATACCATGTTCATTGCTCTTCACATCAGATTGTTCCGAGTTACATTTTAGGGGATACAGGCCTCAACAAAGCCCTTTAACAGTGTTAATTCTAGCGAGACGGATTTGTCCATCTTTGCCTGGAATTACCTCAACAACACGTCCCAAAGGCCACTGGAGACGTTTGTCATTATCATTTCCCACAAGCACCACTTCGCCTATAGAAAATTGCCTGCCAGGCTTATTAGAATTCCAGGACTTTAACTGTCCCAAATACTCCGTGCGAAATCTCTGTCTCAGATCGTTTCGCAGTTTCTGTAGGTGTTGAATCTTTTTACACAAAGATGTTGTGTCAACAATGTCACAATCAAGGACACCAGCGCCAACTTGTTCTCTCAAGAACATTATAGGTGTCAGTGGCGTAAGTTCATCAGCATCATTAGAAACATAAGTGAGTGGTCGCAAGTTTATGATCGCTTCACAATCGCACAGAATCGTAACTAAGGCTTCATAGGACACACAGGCCCGACCTAAAACTTTGCGTAAGATTTGCTTTAAAACGCCCACTAGTCTTTGCAAAAAACCGCCCCACCAACTAGCGGTAGGGGGGTTAAGACGCCACGAAATGCGATCGATACTACAATCTGTGGTTATCTTTTCCCAGCCCAGTCTATTAAACACATTCTCGGTACCGACAAAATTTGTACCATTGTCACTATAGATAGTCTTTGGCCGACCGCGACGCGCTATAAATCGTCTAAGCGCTTGCATAAAACTCGCGGTGGATAATCCCGTGCACAATTCTAAATGTACGGCACGGTAAACGGCACATGTAAAGAGGCACACCCATACTTTTTCCCCATTTTTAAGAAACAGAGGCCCCGCAAAATCTACCCCCATTATCTCGAATGTAGCAGCATCGCGTACTCGGTTCAATGGAAGGGGAGGTAAACTTACCACAAATGCTTTACTTTTTTGTCGCTTACAAACGACACAACTTGAAATAGCCGATTTGATAGCTCGTCGTCCTCCAAGAATCCAATAGTTTTCGCGTATAATACCCATTAGTCCTTGTGTACCCACATGCAAAGATTTGGCATGCTGCTCAAAAATAAGCCTAACCAGAAAATGCTTCGCCGGCAGAACTACAGGAAACCGGAATTGCTCAGCATCTTTTCGATTACTGATTCTCGTGCATAAACGAATTAAGCCTCGTTTGTCTTTAAAAGGACTTAAATTACATAAGCGAGGGTCATTTTCACCTTTAAAACACTCATGTTGTATCAACTTTAAAATATGAACCTCCGCTTTCCCGAGTTATCCTACAGAAAGCTCCCCTTGCAACCTTGATGGCGGATTTCAAATATTATGCAGGAACCTGAAAAGCCACCCAACCATCCGCAAAGTCTTGGTGAACTGGGAGAAATATGAAAAATGCCAATCTTCCAAAGAAAAATCGGAATTAATAAGCGTAATAACAGAACTTCTTCTTTTCCTTTTGAATCTCTTCCACATCGCATACAAAATCAACTTGCGGCCACAACTTTGGCTCTTCATACAACCAACTCGGACCCTCCCACCATCTGGACTTACACAACTGTTTCGGTGAACAACCGCGGGAAGGTCCGCTGGGTTCAAAACTCCAGGGACAAAATGCCAATCTTTACTAGACGTATGATTCACAATTTCCTTCACCCGGTTACCCACAAACGTCCCCCAATTTTCCTTACGACGTACCCAACTCAAAACGGTAGAAGAGTCACTCCAAAAATAAAACTGTACCTCCTGATCAAAATTGAGCTCTTCCTTTAAAGAAGCAAATAATCTTGTTCCAATCAGAGCAGCTAAAAGTTCCAAACGCGGTATAGATATCTTTTTCAACGGGGCTATCCTAGACTTAGCTGCCAGCAAACGAATAAAAATCTTTCCCTCGAAGACTCCTCTAAAAAATATAACTGCAGCATAAGAGTCCTTACTCGCATCGCAAAAAACATGAAGACTCCCGCTGTTAAAATCGTCTCTGTGAATCCACCGAAGTATCCTAATCTCTGGCAAAAAATAACTCATTCAACCAACGACGAAACTCATTTTCTATCTCGGAATCCACTGGGACATCCCAAGGTAACTTTTTCTCCCATGTTTTTTGGAGCTTTGGCAACAAGGTAGCTGGTGCTGTGAAATCTATTGGATCGAATATCCTTTGTGCAAATAAAAGCATTACTCTCTTACTTATGGGCCTGTCCACAAGCTCATTCACGCCTTTCAAACATGCTTCATTAACCCTCAAAGTATCCTCACATTTATCCCACATCATTCCCAGAACCGCAGTAAGAGGTAGAGTATCAGAAGTATCACACACCTGACCCGAAAACTCCCACCCTCTTAAGTCAAACTTTGCTTCATTCATAAGAACAGTTGACTTTAATGAACACTTGTAGTCTGTCGTCGTTCGATACACTTGTGACACAATTGTCGACGTAAAAACTCTTCAATAGCAGCAAAATGCTCTCCTCACTATATGATGTACTCATACTAGCAGATTTCTTTAATGACTCTAAAAGATGATATTCAATGGTTGCCCCTAACAAAAAGGGACTACTGCTTACACCAAATACCACACGCCTGTGTTGAAAAATCTTTTCCCGACCTTCGGGATCAACCCATAAAAAACGCAAAAAGTTTCTATCAGTCTCGTTGAGACTGATTTGCAGAAATGCCTTCCGAATGTCTGACACTACACCCAATTTGTTTAACCTAAACCTCATCAAAATATTCGGAATTAACTCTATGATGTTAGGACCCTTATCCAGACATTGGTTGAGTGAAGGCTTATCCTTTTCTTTCGCAGACGCATCAAAAACAGGTCTGATCCTGGTCGTACTGCCCTCCTTAACGACCGGTCGATGCGGCAAATAGTGGACATCCACCATCGCAGGTATCTCCTCAGGTACTTCCTCGATTATATTTTCAGTCAACCACTCCTGGAAAACTTGATCATACTCTTTCATTAGACCATTTCTCTTCAACTTGCAAACCGTATTCTGTAACCTAATTTTAGCAACATTATATAAGCTGGGAAGGGGAGGATGACCCTCCAGCCACGGTAACCGAACCTCATACCTTCCCTCATTATTAACAACTACTGTCTCTAAGAAAACTGTCTTAGTTGCCAAGGCTACATCATTAATGTTGTGTTGCTTTCCGGGAAAACTACCCGTCTTACCGTACCGACAACGGTTCGAATAAAAATAAAAGGCCAAAACTGATTTTGAACCTTCTAATGGTAAACAGACTTATTATATGACATTTTTTAATTACCTTACGTCAAGCCACCTTTTTTTGTCACAATTTTGCTTTAGGTGTTTAATTAATGACAGAGGTGGAGGGCGTACACGGCACAAGCTGCAGAATATATTTTAAGGTCCTTTCGCGTAAAAAGTATACTGTATGTGGCTTAATGTTAACCCGGAACCTGCCAACCTAGCAGTTCTATTTGACCACCTTTTCCCTCGACGTATGACGAATTTTCCACCACGTTTCTTTACTTTACTTTTCGAACCGACGACATGAATTTACTTAATTACTTAGATATTTCCACGAGCCTTTAAACTGAAAGTCACTAATTTCGGTTTGGTCAATACTGTGACCATAGTAACAGATTTGAAAAATCAAAGTTATATTATAAATTCCTCGCGCCCCAATCGGGCATAAGGACCCCCTACAAATGGATAGACTTATAAAAATTACCCGAGCCCCAGTTCGGACATTATGACGTGCTGCAAGTGAAGAGTCTGTTAAGACTGATTTTTCTCCGATAATTTCACGCGTTTATAGCAGCATTTTTGATGCAATTTTTCCCCCGAAAATCTGCTGTACACCTGCACAAAGTCCACATGTGAAGTTACGCAATTGTCCCCAATTTTCGACGAAAAAACGGTACAAGTTGTAACTGGTTTTATCTTCCAAAAATCGAAATTTTTCCATGCCGAGCTTTGGCTTTTTAGTTCACACGTGTGATCAAGGTTCAAGCAATCTTCGAACCTTATATGGTCATATTTTTTTTCTTTCATTTTAATTCGCTGGATTTGGAAAAGTTTCTATTATGCACGCCCCCTGGCCAAGGAAGGTCCTCTAGACAAAAGTTGGGGGACGCGGGATTGTTAGATTTGTGTTTCATATTGCTATTTCTTGATGTTAGTTTGCTAGTAGCTTGGTAACATGCAGTCGAAAATTTTTAAAGTACAAGTCTTCCGTGTGTTTAGAAGCGGATCCCATATTCGTGTGAAGTTAGCCATCCTGCCGTGTGAGGAAAGGTACTTCAAGGGTAAGTGGTTTTATTAATATTTAATGTTATTTTGTATTGAACGGGTTTAAGTGCTTTTGGCTTACGCATCCTTGAGGTAAAATAAGTAACCCTTATCTTTTTTCGCGATTCCGGCCTAACTTCGTGAAACTTAAACTTCAATTTGTTTATAATTTTTGTTAATTAAAATAAACTTATTATTTTATTTCAACGTTGTTCCCTAGGTTGTATTCGAGACGTAATTTAATTTTTGAGCAATTAAAATTAAATTAATTTTTTTTTATTTATTTTATTTATATTTTTAAACAAATCGTTCAAACTTTTCTTAAAATAAATCAGGCCGCCACAATTATATTATATCGTATTTAAGCTTAAATCACAGTTCTATGCACCTGGCAGATTTCTAAAAACTATTCTCGCACTCCTAACTCTTTGGATGACTCCTCACGACGATAAGAAGAAACCCTCTGTAAGTTCTCTTTCATCGTCCTTTTTCCAATTTCCTTTTTTTATATTTACTACACGGCTAGAGTGTCCCTTTCATGTCATTACTATTTTAATATTTTAATCCTAATATATATATTCCTTTATTTTATCATTTAATTATAGTTATTAAGGATAACTAGCCTTAGCTTTTACCATTATTCTAATAATTTTTGAATATATCTTTACTATATATCTCTATTATCTTTATATTTCTCAACATAATTCTTGATTAAGTATATTGAATATTTAACTCAGCGTGGTGTCGATAACGGCTTATAATTTCTAATTTCGCTCCTTTTCGTTAGGAACTTTATTACAATTTATATACGCGTCTTATTTTATTTTTGCCATCCGAATATAAAAGCCTATAAGCCTTAATTAATCTTTAATTAATATGACGTCACGTGGATCAATTAAGCTAAAAAATCGAATCCGATATGATTGAAAACGATTAATTGGATCAATCGCGAAACCCAGAAAATAAATAATAAAAACTATTCCATCCAAATATAAAAGCCTATAAGCCTTAATTAATCTCTAATTAATATGATGTCACGCCGATTAATTAAGCTACTAAATCGAGTCCGATATAAATAAGAAGCGAAATAATACACACATTCAGTTAATAAAGACACGAGAAACGCAAAACATCTGCAATTGATAAAGGTAACATAAGGGCAGGAAGACGTTACACAAAACGCCAAACACCACAATGGCTTCCAACACTAGAGAAAGCAAAACCCGAAATCTTCGCCTATAGCGAGTTATTCCCGCATCTACAGCCCTAAACCTAACGAAAATAAATTATCTTATTAACCACTTTTAATGGACAGTATAATATAGGATAGGGTGGTGAGATAAATTGAAACATGTATTCGGTATTGATATAATTTAATAATGCAGGTGTAAATTGCATTTAAATGTGATAGATATAAATGAACAGCGTTTTCTATGTTAAATAGAACTTATATATACAGTTCTTAGAATAGTTGCAGGCATTCGTCTTCGTCCATTCAAGCATAAAACTAATATTGCAAAAGGTTTCTTAAAACTAGAAATGTCTACTGAAAAGTATTGATTGTTTCATTTAAAAATGAGTTTTTATCTTTCTAATTTTAATACTTCGTTCTCCAACTTAGCAACTTTCACACAGCATACCTTTTCACTTTGACTACTTTACCTGCCTTGCTTTACAGGAATTCGACCAGGAATGTCAGTCCGCCTTCCGCCATTTTATGTTCCAATTTCCAAAGGGGATGCTATCTTTTCTGACTTCGAAGAATTGCTTTAAGAAAGCCCGAAATGAGGTCTTTGTCCAACCTTGGACAAAGATAACTGAGGTGCACGAAATATTCTCTAATATCTGTGCATACAAGAGAAATTGCCCAAAAAGAAATTTAACCTTTTGGCGCGAAGAGGTACTTGCTGGAGCGCGGTGAGGATACCGATCCAGCAACGTGGAATGTTAGCAAAGCAGTCAAAGCACTGCCTTGAATAATTTCTTTCCTTCAGCTAGTCACCTAGCGGCAAAACCACATAATAAAAGTGGGCGGTAACACATACCGAATTCAATTGATATTACAAGGGTAGAAACTGTTTTCTTTCTTTATTTGACAGACTGATTGTTCACAATGCTGACGGAGACAAAAATACACTAAATTGAAAACGATTACAAACGTTTTCCGTTATGAGTGAAGAGTTGCTGAATTGTAATCTATTATACTGACAGTACTTGGTTTACAGGTTCGAACTAAGGGATCGTCCGTCTAGGGTTGGACTAAGGGGTGTTAAAGAACTTGACATTTGCTGATTTAAATGTACAAATTGGGTTGTACCCGGGGTGAAATAAATCTATTTTGTGTTTAATTATGGCTCATTCATTCTACGTACATACAGGGTGTTATCACCAAACTATACGGTGAAAAACGATAGTTTCTACACGTGTTGGGGTGTTTCCCCAACACATCTTACTGTTACATAATAATTTAGCACGAATATGTAACAGATAGAAGTCAAATAAAGTCATTGATTCCACCCTTAATACCATGCGACTAATTTCCTATTTCGGCGTAATATACCTTAAAAGTATTGTTGGCTGCCTACGGACGAGTGTAATATCGAAATGTTTTATGAAAAGGTTATTCTTGGAACGTTGCCAGATGTTTAATTGGCAAAGTGTTCGCTCTGTAATTTTTACGTAGTTGCGATTTAGGCCAACAGGAAAATACATAATTAATTGATGTGCTATCGTGAGTTTTGATAAAACGACTGTTTTTTCGCTTTCGCGTTAAAATTACGCAGTCAAGATATGTTATTAAATGCGTATGTTCCCTAACTTGGCAACGTTGCTCGAACTACTTTGCTTGCTGCTTGATTTTAGCAAGGAAAAAAAACCGACTGGAGCTAAAGGTACATTTATGATCGAATCGACTGAATGCGTTGAACAGACTGGATGATAGAAATTGTAAATGACGCCGGCCGGAACGAGATAGTTGCTGGTTGTCTGGTCATTGTCGATGATGGATTTATCGTTGGATTTCTTTGTTCTGCCAGCAATGTATAATATTATACAGCCTTAGATACGTTTCATTGCATATTGTAGATGTTAGTAAATTTGGCGACATCGGCTGCTGTAGTTTGCGTTTGATTACAGGACAGTGTGGAACGGGCTTATGGTTCGAGTTTTTTTCTAGCTTTTTAACATCGAATTTCACGAGCTAGTTAGTCGTTTTTGGCTTGATATCGTCCTCTTTCTTCAGAAAACCTTCTTAAGAGGTAGTGCGTATATATGTCTGATAAAAGTTTAAGAATTTTTAATTCACCCTGAGGGGAATATTACTTTTTCGGGCGATAGAGAGTGGCGTAGTTTATGGCTTGACTGTGGATGGGCTGGTTTTTGCCTAAAGTCAAGATTGGATTAGTAACTCGCCACGTGCAGTGTATTCTGGAACAAAGTACGCCATTTCCTTCTTCGAGGAATGTCTGTAGAAGAGAGCGTTTGCTCCCCAATTCGTCAGTACCATCGAAAAACCCTAAGTAGTTAGGTAAATAAATATACATATCTTATATTTTGTACATACTCATTTATTTTCTGTACAGAGGGGATTTATTTTATCAGAGTATAAGTTATTTCATTATAGTTTAACTAACGGGTCTCAGGGAGAATTGAAATACTGCAAAATGCTGCTATATAGAGAATGTTACTTTCGAAAATGTATTAATTTTTGCACGTAAATCACGCAATATCATCAAACAAAAGATAATTTAGGCCTGGCAAAGCATGATTTATTTATACTCATTATTTTTACAAGAAGTAATATTCTGGGGAAAATAAGCGTATTGAATGATAGTTCATGATACCGTTCTCGTATCGTATTGTCGTCGAACACTCATAGCTGTTTCTTTGTCTTATGGGCACCCGTATTGTATAATAGGGTTTAATAATGTATAAAGTTGTATATAATCTTTGATAAATTTCATTTCTACTTTAAATTTTGCGTATAAGAACTTGTAAAGTCATACATAAGCTTAGTAAATTTAGATTTAATATTAATGACATAAATGGACAAGCTTTGTTCTTGCCTGGGGGTCTGAACTCTTGAAATAGCAAACAGTGGTTATATTATTAGTCAGTTTTTCTTAGTATTTGATGTCTTTCACCTGTAGGGTGAGATGATATTAGATCATAATAACATTCGCATTTTGGCAAGACGACTAATATTATTATTTTTAAATACTCTCATTATTATTTTTAAATACTCATTGAATTGGGAGTGTTCTGAAAGAGGAGCTGCTTGAAATTGAAGTGAATGCATACTTGGCGCTTGTTCTCTTTCAGGTTTTTTTTTCTTTGTACGGGAGCCAGTTTTCCGGGGAGTCATTTTACTGCGAGCCATTTCTATCCGGAGCCAGTTTATTGGAGCTATTGTTTTGGCTGGAGCTGTTTTGCTTGGAGTTGTGTATCTGGAGCAAGCTATTGTTGTTTGGAGCGAGCTTTGCTTGGAGAGAGTTTAAGTAGCTAGCCAAGTAGCTGCCAGTCAATACAATTGGTTGTGTTTTATTGGTACTAACTGTAGCCATAAAGGTATGGGGATTACCTCAAATGCCACTGAGAGTTTATGGTCCCAAGGTGCATTGCTGAAGTCCGTGTGCAGAAGGCCGTAGGTGACATCGGCAAAGACAGTTAAGATAAGTTTAGATTATAACTGTGATCTGTTTACTTAATGTTGTTGGCGTGTTATTAGTATTTTCCAGCGTGTAGTAAATTGCGTGTTTTTTATTTCTTTCTGCGAAGTATTGATATAATTTTTGTTGGAACTTATTAGGTGTAAGCAAAGCTTACCAATACGTATATAAATAACTGATATATTTACTAATGTGATCCAATTAATGCTCATAGTTTTTTTGCTTTATTTGAACATTCTTACAATTTAATTCATACTGTGGTAAATGATAAACATTGTTGTTCTGATTGACTAAATAACTGATTATAGTAATTTACATAGCGGTATCTCATAAACTGCAATTTTAAGGTTTATTCATGTACAACTGCGACACGTATACCATGGTACACGCGCAACGGAGTTAACAGTAATAAGTATTATCCTGATAACTTTAAATTATTAGTTGATGTGACGATATATATTTTATGCATATTGCGCTTATTTTTAATTAGTTGGAATTGTTTTTTTTTTGATCTTCTGTAATAATTTATTACGTCATACTGTTACATCTGATATGATCTAGTTCAATATTTGTGAGCATATATAAAGTTATTAAGTGTTTCCAATTGAGATATTTTACCTCTTGTTATATATTTATGTCATTTTGTTTATTGAAAGAAATACGACAACACGTTGTCGTCTAACATAACGAACGCCAATAAATTTAAACCTGCACGAACGTGACCGCCTTTTATTTGCTCTGAAATGTCTCAATCCAACCAGTGTAGTTGATAGTAGTTGATTTTAAAACGCCCTTGCGTAGCGGATAATCGTCGATTTTGGATCGCCCTTATGGATTCTTAAGACCGAGGATCTTCCTGTTTGGATCTGCGGATTTGGATACTTCAAACTGGTGGCGCCCTGGTCAAGAGTAAGTAATTGACCCACTCCCACGCCGACGAGCAAGTCGGAGCACACATGTTGCGCTGGCCGCATCCTTAAGGGTAGGTATCATCTTATTCATTATATCTCGCTAACACATTTAAAAGGGTTTTACGCGCAACATTACTACTTTAATTAACAAGTCATCCCAAAATGGGGTTATTCTAAATTGTCTTAAGATGGCAATAATTATTCCTTTGCATAAAAGAGGAAATAAAGACCAAGCTTCGAACTATAGCCCAATAATTGCACTCCTTCCCACATTATCAAAGATCATTGAAAGATGGGTTTAAAAAAGGCTTCTATCTTTTCTCTCTAGATATAAAATACTTACTACCCATCAATTTGGATTTTTAAGTAACAAATGCACAAATGATGCTATGTTTTCTCTTTTTAATTATGTATACTCCAACCTGAACAACCATCACTCTACACCAACAATTTACTGTGATTTTTCTAAAGCTTTCGATTGTGTAAATCAGAATGTCTTAATTAACAAATTGCAGTACTACGGATTCAGAGGAGTGTAACGAACGCCGATTTACCCTATTCCAATTTACTTACTTTAATCTCGGCCTTTTCTTCACCTCCTGTTCGTTAGCTATAACCGGGTTCGTAGTACCAGTGTGTTGACGCCCTAATTTCGATGAAAGATCCTTTCTTTATGCCCCTGGGCGATCGCTCATTTTTCCCATGAACTGGGAACCCACTTTATGATTCTTACCCGTATGTATTTCCACACTCAGTTCTATGTAGTATATTTTTATTATATAAAAAAAAGGTATGTAGGCCACCTCAAGTTGCCTTTAAAATATTAAACCCACAAATTTTATCCATTAATTAAAATGCATTTACGCACACAGCAGTTCGTTTTAATTAAATACAACAACAATGGGAAATTAAAATGAATTAAAATGAACTTTTCGCCGCATCAGTTTTGTTTTAAATAAATACATCAACGATGGTCATTTATTAATGAATATACGAAAAACACACACATTTGAAAGGGAGCATATTCTTCTATTAAAATAAAGTCAAGCCATTTTTTTTATGTACCACTAAATACGTCGATTAACAAAATTACCTGCAGTGATTAAATTGCATACTTACAATTACTGAAAATGTCTACGTTCGTGGCTTAGGGCCCAGATAAGTTTGTATAATGGTTAATTAAATAAAATGCAGATGGATTAAAGTTTTAGTGAGCTCTTTAATGAGTAATTCTTAATAATAACATACTCGACCACCTTGCTTATACTCGACCACACGGTCTCATGAAAATTAATACAAGGTGCCTTTTTCATGCCTTTTTCATAATCGGCACTGAATTATATTGTTCATATAGCATCAAAGCAATTAGTCACTCTTAACCTAGTACCCTATGCATTATTATTAGCTTAAAATTACACTTACTGTCTCTACTCGCTATCGCTATTCCCGGAACCTGCTGAGTAACCTTAATTGCGTCTGGATACCATCTGTCTTTTGCCGAATTTCACTCTTTCGTTGCTTGCGTAAATATTCACACTATTCCAGAATTTTATTGTAATTACTTAGTTAATTTTAATACCCCCTAAACTGGGAGACCGTACTTCCGAAATGGTCGCAACTAAGACCATATCACCGACGAGAATATTACTAATTTAACTTTTGGAAAACCTTTAAATACATTTCGAGCATAGCGACCCGCTGCATCTGCTTTTTCTTATAAAATTTTTCTTTCGGCCATAAGGACCGACTGCACCTAGAAATGAGTATATGACTGATTTTTCGTTGTTAAGATCATGCTTTTATAGGCGGAATTGCTACGCGTTTTCCCCCCAAAAATCCAGAAGCTCCAAACATCTGTATCGAAAAACGCGTGATATTACGCAACTTTGCTCTCATTTCGGCGAAAACATGGGTCGGTTATTTTCCAGTATTTTTCCATACCTAGCTTTTGCTTTTAATGCACACGCGTGTTCAAACTTCAAGAATTCCTTAATATGTATTCTTGTCTTTCATTTAGTTTTAATTCGCTGGACGGAAAATTAGACCCGCCTTGACCAATGAGGTTCTTTCTAGAGCAAGATTTTTCGGGGGAACCTGCATGAATGCTGAACTAAGTGGTAAATAGTCCGCGCGTAAAACCGAGTCTACTGGATTTTGCATTTACTGCCGATTATTAGAATTATAGTCCAAGAGTAAAGGACTTTTCCGTATTTACTTTCAACGATTAAAATTAATTTGAAAGTCTTTATATTTCTTCAATTAAATCGGGTACCCTGGCCGACCGTCACAGGAGTGCCTCTCGAATGGTTGAAGTCGTATCTTAACAACAGAAATCAGCTTGTGAGAGTTGATACGTCGATGTCTTATTACAAGCCAATATATTGTGGAGTACCCCAGGGTTCAATACTAGGTCCTATTTGGTCCCTGCTGTTTATCAACGGCATTGCTTGTCTGGACATTAGCGGTAAAGTCTGTCTCTTTGCGGGCGATACTAGTTTCACTTGGAGCAACCCGGATATTATTGCGCTTCACAGAACTGCATCTAGTGACTTAATCACCATTAAATCATGGTGCGATTCTAATCTCCTGCGCCTCAACGTTTCTAAAACCAAAGTTTTGTCATATAAAAGTACGTTGCAATCTTTTGTACCTAAAACACCACTATTGACGTCGTTGAATCTGTGAAATTCTTGGGGCTGGTTGTGGATAACCAATTAAAGACTTGCACATCGATGCCTTATCAAAAAAATTAAGTTCTGCCTGTTTTGCGCTAAGAACGGTTTCCAGGGAGCTTAACATGTCAACTGCTAGAACAGTCTATTATGCCCTTTTTGAATGTTGTGCAACTCAATTTGAGCGTATTTTCAAATTACAAAAGAGAGCTGTTCGATACTCACTGAGACTAAACAGTAGAACTCACTGCCAGGATTTCTTTAAAAGATTTAAAATATTAACTCTTCCTCCCTTAATCAAATCTGAATCCGTTTGCTTAATCCGCAAGCACGTATCTGCTATTCCAGATAGGCCATTTCATAACTATCCACTTAGGAATACGGAGCATGATCTTTATCTGCTAACCCCACGCTCAGAGTTAGTTAAAAGCTCTATACTGCACAATGCAAAAAAATGCACAATTATCTGCCATTTGAAATGAAGTCAATAACATCTTTTCTCGCATTTCGCAGAGCTTTGAGACCATACTTACTGGAGAAAGCCTTATACGCAGTCAAAGAGTTTTTTAGTTAATACTTAATTTTGAGCATCTTACACACTGGTTTAATGATTTCATGTTTAATGTTTGGTGTTTAGGATTTAATGTTAAATATTTTGATATTTAATATTTTATATAATAATATCTTGACTACGTACAATTTGCATAATTGTATAAAGTTTTGTATAGGTTTAGGTTTTTCTTTTTATTGTATGCTTCTATTTGTGTTTTTATATGTTTTCGATGTTTTGTTTTCTAGCTCTAGCTTTGTTTACAAATTGTAAAATTTTTTAACAACAATTATTATTATTTTTTTTTTATAAGTTTTTCTTTGCGTACTTTTCAACCAATATTTTCTTGATCCATTTATCTAGGTATATTATTTAACAGTTTAGTTCCTCTAATGAACCAAAGAAATAAGTAAATACGTACCTTTTAGTGAAAGTTCGTTTTTCTAGAGTTAAGTTAAATAAACCTTGGGTCATTTCAACATAATATTTTAGATAATATGACATCTTAGGATTATTATTTTCGTTTTGTGTGTGTGTTTTTTTTTCAATTTTCGAAAATAACTTTTTTTAAAATAACAATGATAAATATTCGTTTTTAATAATTATCTTAAATCATGCATCCATATATACCGACATGTGCATGAATTTAGAATAAAAACTATTTGATATTTTTTAATAAAAAAGTTGAAACCAAAGAAAGCAATAATAGTCATTTTAACGACTTCAAACGATTAGAATAGTCTTTATTATATTTAAAAACAAGAAAACATATTATATTAAGGGCCTTCAGATAGTGGGTAGTGGGTCAGTTACCTTGAATTATTAATAATTATAAAATAAATAATAGCAGGACTAATATCAGACGGGAGTAGAACTTAAAGTGCAGCTGCTGCAATGGAGATGTCTCCCATACTAGCAATAATTTGTAGCTGTAGAGACATTGAAAAACAAATTTTGTTTGTTGCTGTATGCAGCGTGGTTAGCGTGGCTTTATAAAGAAAAATATTTTATAAATGCTTTAGGTTGTTTTTCAGTGGGCACTCTACATTTTAGTAGGGGCACGTAGGGATCGTCAAGACAAGAAATCTTGTCTTGGTAAGCAATTTCTTGTCTTGTCTTGAAATATTTTCAAGAAATAAAAAAAATCTTTTCTTGAGCATTTCTTGAGAATTGGTGTCTAGTATTGACTCAAGAAACCTTGAAATTTCTTGATATCTTGACAAAAGGGGAACCCCCGTTTAAAAGTAGCGGTAAGATTGGCTGACGTGAGATTTATGCTTTATGCGTAGAATCCGAAGAGGTTCAGGCGAAAAGGGCCAGGGTAGTATTATTTTACAGTTCGTTGCTTCATATGCGTTGTTTACGTAGCGGAATTTACCTCACTGAAGCAGACCCGCTTTGCAAAGTTCGTTTTGATCCTAATATCTTAGGCCATAACATATCCAAAAATGATAAAAAATCCTCTGGAAATAAAAAGTCATTAAGCATTAAAAAAATATCCAATTTAATTTGGCCCACAAGCCATTTACCAAAATTAAAATATCAATTTCAATTTTGTTTGCATACACCTGTTTTTTTAATGGTCAATATTCCGAAACCTTTCCAATCTTTTTTGCAAATTTTTACATCTTCATTTTATTCGGTCGATTTTTGCAACGACCTGAAACATTGGTTTAAAAAAATACCCTCTTTTCTGTACGCCATTGAAGTATGCCCGCTTTGCAATGTACTTTTTGATCCATATACCTTAAGCCACAACATATCCAAAAATGATAAAAATATCCTTTGAAAAAAAAAAACTACGCACAGCGTCAAAAGTCTACTTTTCTCATAAGACACGATACAAGCATGTCTGCCTGAAATCATTAATACCTACTTCAATAAATAGTCAAACAAAGTGATTCAAAAAAAGAAAATGCTAATATAAGATGAAGCTACAAATGTATTACAAGGTGAATCTACTGCCGTAACCAGTGGACTACCTATATGCAGACTGTTGAGAGTTTTATATAAACATAAATTTTTGCCTCGCCCCGTATGAAACAGAAACTAAAGTTTGACTAAAGTCTTAGGGTGGACAACTTTGCCAATGAATTGTCTATAAAGCGTCAATATTGAAGATTTTTCTATACCGAGTGAATTCAAAATTTAGGATTTCTCTGAAAATTCTTAACACTTTGTACCTACATAATCCACTGGTTATACAGCAGTACATTAATTTTGTAATTCTTTTGAAGTTTCTTTTTTGGCATTTTATTTTTTGAATCACTTTGTTTGCTTATTTAATAAACTAGATATGCGTGTTTTCAGGCATTCCAGAAAACTACTTGGGGGTCCAAGACTTTTGAAGTGGTGTATATTAAGCATAAGAAAAGGTTCCAATTTAACTTGGCCCATAGTGTATATGTCAACTTTGGACATCCGCAAAGTGCTTGGTATTATAAAAAAATGTTTGCATAATATATTTTTTTATTCATCTGTTAAAAATGATGCTTTGTTTTTTTTTTCAATAAACTAGCAAACAAATTAATTTTTTTTTAATAAGGTAAAGTGTCCGAAATCCGTCCCCAGTCCTAAATTCGTCCGCTAGTCTAGGTTCATGTACAGTGTGGCAACATTGCCAAAAAACGCAAGCAACGCTTAATAACCATTTATATCGTTGTTAGGGCTGCTTGTTTTCTTTATGTGCATGTAATCAGCTTGGTTCTCATAGGTTGAGGAGAATTAAGAACATCACGAAAGCTTCGATAAAACTATATTTGTTATAATTTAATATTCGTATAGGCTGGCCAAAATTCACAGTATGCAAACTTATTTTAATTAAACAATAACCTGATTACTTAATGTGATAATAATCGTCAAAAAGTTGTGCTGGTCAATTGCAATATATTGTGTATTGCTTAACAAATTAAACATAGTTTACAGGATATGAAGTCAATACCCTTGTGACCTTATATGCCCAGTACACCTCCCTGGCGAAAAACATAAATATATATTGAGAGAGCAATATATATTTTTTATGATATATAGATAGATATAATTATAATAATTATAATATAGTTAGTATAGCATAGCTATTTCTAATCGTAATAAATCTTAATCCTATTTTTATGTACTTCTACATTTCTATTATTTATTTTTAATACTACATTTGGATTTTTATATATACAAAGCATCTAATTTATTATTCCTATTTTCGTTGAGAATCAACACTTTATCTCCCACGTTATACTCTACATTAATACATTTTTTATCGAAATTTATTTTCCGGTTTTGTTTGAATGGAATCAAATTATTTCTAGCATCATTACAAGCAGTTTGAAGTCTATATTTAAGCTCTTTAGGATAATCCTCAAAGTTATATAATGGATCTATGTTATTGGCAATATTTGATGGTATTTGGCTTTGTTTTCCAAACACAAGTTCATAAGGAGTATATTTGGTTTCGGTATGCACAGTGTTGTTATACGCAAAGCACCAATATAGTATCCACGTACTCCAACTATCTGCACGTTGTGACACTTGAATACGCAAATAAGCTCCTAAATGTTTGTGAGAGTTTTCCAAAGCTCCTAGAGTTTCATGGTGATAACCTGTTGAATTTAAGGTATTAATTCCTAGCAATTTACATGATTCCTGAAACAGGTTTGCCAAAAATTCTTTTCCCTGATCTGTTACAATTTCTTGTGGAATTCCATACCGCTGTACAAAATTCTCCACAAAAGACTTAGCTACATCATAAGCTTCTTTCGTTTGGATAACATTCGATAAATTTGCTGAGTTCACACTGAATTGTTAATATATACGAATTGTTTTCAATGTCAGTCTTTATAGGTCCAACTAAATCAAGAAAAAATTTTTGGAAAGCTGAAGTAGCTGTAGATGTTATTGTCATTGGTTGTTTGGTAGCTTTACTATATTTATATCTTTGACACTCATCGCTCTTTTTAACAAACTGATCTACATCTCGCTTCAAACCTGACCAAAAATAAAACTTCTTAATATTATTGTACATACGGTTAGTACCCGCATGTCCTCCTGTATAAAGGTTGTGAAAATCGTTTAGTTTCAATTGTCTCGTTTCTTTGTCTTCAATACGTTTTATGTCCTTAATAATGCATATTTTAATACCGGTTTCTAATATTTCGTTTTTATATCGCGATATATCTTTAATAAATCGACTAGTCTGTATATTTTTTATTATACATATTTCTGCAATTTTATACGTTGTGCACACATTTCCAAGATTCCTCAACGATGTACCTAGGTCAAACGTCGATCGGTAATCTTGACAAAAATAAATTACTTGCAGTTTCTCGTCATATATAAAATTTGCATAATTCATATTTTTACCATGGTTTATTTTATTTTTATATTTAATAAATGCATCTTTTCCTATCGGCCGTAATTCTATACTATTATCAGGTCGCTTTAATATTTCTACAATTCCAGGGTGATCAAGCCTTTCATCCGTAGAATTTATTAAATCTTCCTGTTCTTTGATTTGTTGATTTTTTTCCTGTGCTCGAGTAATCACATTCACACTATTAATCATTCCCTCACTCATTTCTTTCAGTTCTTTCACATCCATTTTTATACGCGATAAAGCGTCAGCGGTAACATTATGTGTACCTTTTATGTAATTTACCGTAAAATCGTATTCCTCCAAAACTAATCTAAATTTAGTTAATCTACTTGATGGGTTTGTCATGCTAAATAAATATACGAGTGGACGAAGATCCGTAAATATTTCAAATTTTCTGCCATACAGATACGGTCTAAAATGTGGTGTTGTTACACTCCAAACAACGGCTAGCAATTCTTTTTCAATGGTACAGTAATTCCTTTCGGCCTTATTTAAAACACGAGAAGCGTACGCTACTGGCTTGTCATTACCATTACATAAAACCGAACCAATAGCATAACCACTAGCATCTGTTTTAAGAATGAATGTATTATTTTCTGAAAAATTTGGATATTGTAATACAGGTCGATTTATAAGTGCCTTTTTTAAAATATCAAATACTGTTTGACACTTGCCTGTCCAATTAAAATTTATTCCCTTCCGCGATAATTCATTAAGAGGTTGAGCTATTTGTGCAAAATTACTTATAAATTTTCGATAATAATTTGCAAATGCAACGAACCGTTTAGCTTCATCAGCGTTTCTAGGTATTGGACATTTAGCTATCACTCTGGATTTTTCAGGATCTGGAGATATTCCATCTGAAGAAATCATCACTTCTCTAAGTCTTTGTAAAACTTTAACAAGATTTTTATTATGTTGTTGTAATGAGTTCCCGAATATTATTAGGTCGTCCAAATAAATAAAACATGACTCATAATTTAACCCAGAAAATGCAACAGTCATGAGTCTAGAAAATGCACTTGGACTAATTTTTAAACCCATAGGTAACCTTCTCATTTGAAACTGACCCTCATTAGTAGTAAATGCTGTGTAAGGCCTACTATCTTTATGTAACTCGACTTGGTAGTATCTTTGAGATAAATCGAGATGAGAAAAGTACAATTCTCCTGATAGTGAGTCCAATATTTCAGAGATGCAAGGTAGAGGCATTTTTTCATCCTTTAATTGACGGTTTACGAGTCTGTAGTCAATAACGACTCTCCATTTCCTTTCGCCATTAGTAGCTTTTTTAGGTACGATTAAAAGGGGTGAAGACCATTCGCACTTAGCTTCTTCAATAATATTCTCGTCACGCATTTTATGAACCTGCCTATGTATCTCTGACTTTTGAGCCTGGGGAAGCCTATAAGGTTTTACATAAACTGGAACCGCGTTTTCTTTGAGCTGTAGGCTCTGTTGGTAAAGATTAGTAACCGTAAGAGAATCGCCCTCTAAGTGAAAGACGTCTGCATATTTTGCGCATAATTTTTCCATTGAAAGTTTTTCTTCGTTGTTTAGCGACGAAGTGTCTATTAGATCTAAGACTTTATCTACGAGTTCTACAGATAAATTATCGTTTTTGTTAAAGTTATAGATTTGATAATTCTCAATAGGTTCTAATCTAGGTGTGAAATTTTTAACCTTAATTTCGCGGTCATTTACATTCAGAAATCTCACGGCAATTCTTCCATTCTCCGGTCTCGCTATAACACCTGCAACGAACACACCCTCACACAACTCCTCAGAAGAAATTACACAGTCACTGGTACGATCGGCTAAGCAGTATTTTACTATTTCGCTTCTAGGTGGTATTGAAATATAATCATCGAAATTCGACATAATAGGTACCGATACCTTGTTATCGTTAACCCAAAAAGAAAATATTGATGTCTCGTAATTTATGCTTGCTCCGTATTTCGAAAAAAAATCTGAACCTAGTACACCCTGTATACCTGAATTAAATTTATTAAGTACTAAAAATTCGTGTTCAATTTCAGTATTATTTAGCGAAAATCGAACATTTGTTGCGCCTAGGGACAATGTTGAACCGCTTATACCCATTATTTTTACCTTTTTTGATGTATCAACATATTCACCTTTTCTTAAGTAATCTGAAAAAAATACACTAATACTAGCACCGGTGTCTATTAAAAATAGTATATCTTGCATTTCGTAATGCACCTGAATAAAATTCATACCATTTAATCTTAAAACTACATGTTCTTCTAAATTATTACACTTACTGTTAGGAACGAAAAAACCGGCTATTCTGTTCTATTCCCGGGTTTAAATTTGAATTTTCTGAGTACGGAATTTCGTTTGTCATAAGGTTTGGATTGTTATAATTTGATCCACTTACGTCTGTAAAATAAGATCTCTGTTGATTCATATTACGATTTTGCTGATTGCCACGAAAATACGAACGACTTCCACGGGAGCCTCGACCTAGTCTACGGAAATTATTGTTATTAAAATTTCTCGGATTTATACTGCCCGACCTAGTATTATTATTAAAAGGTCTACTTCGATTGTTATTAAATCTATTTGAGAATCCTCTTCCACGACCACCGTGATTGTTAAATCTATTCGAATTATTATTATTCTGTCTCATATGAAATACAGACATACTAGAATTTGAGAACTTAAGTTTTTCTTCATCTTTTGCGTTTGCGCCTACTATAGCGTCTTTTAGTGTGGAATAGTCTCTAGCTTTTACTATTGTTCGCAGTTCAGTATTTTTTAGTCTGTTGGAAAAGGCATTAATTGCAAGTTTTTCGTTGACATTTCTAAGAATTGTAATGTTTCTATCATTGCCATTGGCTTGAGCTATAGTTAAATTGAGAAATAATTCTTCTATCTGTTTTGCGTAGTCGTCAATTGTCTTCCCGTCTTGTCTAATATTATGTAATTCAGTTGCTAACGCAGCTGCAGATTTTTTTCGTAAGTAAATGTGTTTTTATATCAGCTAGTAAGTCATCAATTGTATTGTAAGTATTTTCTAGCCGTACTTTTGCACTACGTGATAATCTAGATTTCAGAACGTAATTTATTAAATGTTTTTTACCATCGTCATTCAGCAGTTCGCTATAAAGTTGAATAGAGTCAATTAGTTGTATCCTCATTACCATCAATACACGGCAACAAGGATGCAGCTGTTCTCAAGTCAAATTTTTCAGTCAAATTTAAACTTTTATACTTTGGGACCTTGTACAATGTCTAATACCTCTTCACTTTTCTTACCTTCTACTATAACGCTTAACCTCTCCAATAGTATATGTCTACAATTATAAAGAATTTTCCCGATTTCTTTGATATATTTTGAAGTTGCTTGCTGCTCCGCTGAATCTCTTTCAATTTTACTAAATTCTAATTTTAGAGTACTGAAATTATCTTCTAATATACCGATCTCTAACAACAATTTATGTAATCTTTCTAAATTTACCCTTCTCTCGGTAGGTTCTTTAACAATGCTACTACAAAACTTATGCACGGATGCGTATAGTTCTTTAAAATCACTTAATCCTACACTACTCATTTACCTTAATATTATATAATCCGCTATCCGCTACAGATGTTTTGCCTCAGGAGTGGTCCTAGAAGCTGACGTGTCCAACGTTGCGAACTAGCGGCATTGCGCCCACAACTAGCCCGTTCCATCGATGCCAGCCCCGGTTTGGGTACCACTGGTGGAAGTTCCCTGATGGGATCGATTTTGGAATCGACCCATACTTATATATCGTCAGGATGAGCTTTTCTTATACAAGTTCTTGACTTCTTCTTATTTCTCGCCTTATTTTTCTTTCTAGTGTCTTTTTTGTCCGCAGGCAACCAAACAGTAACAATTATGCCACCTACCATTAATGCAAGTACTTCAAGGAGGGAGACGCCCCTGCTGGATTCTTGAGTTGTCGTTTGTCCACCACTGTTTCCAGCTTGTGCAATTATAACTTCTTCTTTTGACTGAGTTTTCCCCATTTCCTTGACACAATCACAATAACTTCATCATTACTTTACTTTACAAACATCTCAAGGAAACACGAACGCCGCTGGCAGGGTCGCCATGTAATCAGCTTGGTTCTCATAGGTTGAGGAGAATTAAGAACATCACGAAAGCTTCGATAAAACTATATTTGTTATAAGTTAATATTCGTATATGCTGGCCAAAATGCACAGTATGCGATCTTATATTAATTAAACAATAACCTGATTACCTAATGTAATAATAATCGTCAAAAAGCTGTGCTGCGCAATTGCAATATATTGTGTATTGCTTAACAAATTAAACATAGTTTACAGGATATGAAGTCAATACCCTTGTGACCTTATATACCCAGTACATACAGTTGAGTCTTGCAAAATAAGTATCGTAACAGGGTACTACGGTGTCAAATCCAGTTTAAACAACTATACTGATGTCTCATGGTAAGTTTTTCATGATTTATCAATTGATATTTATAAATTAGTACTTGAATAAAGTCTATCAGTTGTCACAGCCGTGTAGTCGCAATCGTTTGGTCAGGAGCAGTCGCCATTTTTGTTGTAACTAGTAGCCTAAATCCGTCCGCCTTGAGTTTCCCAATATTCGTCCAGGGACGGATTTAGAATCCTCATATATTTTATAACAATATATTTAATTTCTTTCTGACTATTTAGGAAGCTTAGTTTCTAAGGATGTATAACCACTTATCGATCATTTTGTACGGCCACTAAACAAATATCAGACGCACTAACATGAACTGAATCTTTCCGATGCCACCCCGCAAAAGATGGGATTCTGGTGCCATGGTGAAAGCTATCACTGCGGTGAGAAACAAGGAGATGAGGTACACATTAGCTGCAAATGCTTATAGTGTCCTGAGGTATATCTTAAAAGACTACATCAAATCTGATCTCCTACCTGAGGAAGTTGAAATTTGGAAGAAGACCAGTTTTTTCTGCTGAACTTGAGACCGCTCTTGTTGAATACTGCTGGATATGGAGCAACATTATTACGGATGAACTATTTCTGACCTACGACGATTGGCTTACCAGTTAGCTATTAGAATCCAAGTTTCTAATCCTTTCTGGACTGAAGCCAAGGCAGCTGGCAAAAAGTGGATTCGACTATTTTTTTAGCGCCACCCACAATTATCGCTTAGACGACCACAGAACTTGTCAATGGCTAGAGCGAAAGGATTCACAAAAGAAAATGTTAATAAATATTTTTCGATCCTGAAGACTGAACTTGAAAAATAAAGTTTGACCCCTCAAAAACATTCAAAGTAGATGAAACAGGAATCTCTGTGGTACAGCACAAGGCTACCAGAGTAGTTACTTGCAACTCCTCGACCAAGTTCCACCAGAGTCAAATAGGAGCATGCTCGGATTCAGGTTGGATCACTGGGCCATTGTTTTCAAAGTGGTTTGAACATTTCATTTCCACTGTTAAGCCTTCAAAAGAAAAGCCGGTGGGCACTATTCCCACACAAGAAATCTAGAAGTTATTGACCGCGCAAGAGAGGCAGGAATATCCATAGTTTGCCTTCCTCCTCACTCAACAGATAAGTTGAAGTTGAAGACCCGATATGCAAAATCTATAGAAAATTGGATGGCCTCTAATCCAAACAGAATTGTTAGGAAACTACAAGTATCCACTTTGTTAGATGAATCGTACCTTCGTGCTGCTACCCTTGAAACTGCAGTCAATGGATTTAGGAAAAATGGAATTCACCCTTTTAATCCAGATATTTTTCAAGAGCAAGACTTTATAGCTAGACAACTTGAAGGAGAGCCAAAGGTGTCTGATGAAGATGGGAACCAGGATAACCAGAGTGCTCCAACTCCACCTCAAGTGGCCAGTCCAAGAGACATTAATCCAGTTCCAGTAATCCAGCCTTCCACGTCTTCGAGAGCCGGAACCTCATTCTTGGTAACAGGAAGTGACCATAAATCGTCTGTAAAATCCTGGATAGAAAGGAGACAAATGGCGGAAATGCGTCAGAAGAAACGATCCCAGGCAAATTTAAAGAAACGTCTCATCATTGAAGATGAAGATCAGCCTAAAACATTATCAAAGAAACCTCCCAAAAAGAAAACGAAGAAGTATGAGTCGAGTTCAAGTGACTCTGAGGATGAAACACAGGTTCCACTTGTATCCACCAATGACGAGGATAGTTCAAACGACGAAGATGTGGCATGTCCTATTTGTGGAAGGTGTTTTTCTCAAGACAAGCGAGGAGAGAAATGGGTAAAGTGCACTAAATGTTTCAAGTGGAACCACTAGTTGTATTCGTCTTCAACATCAGCCAAAAAATTTGTTTGTGATTTTTGTCTGGATGGGTAAATAGATGGGACGTATACTTAAGTATAAAAATGTATGTTTAAACATATTTTCCTTTCAATAAATATATTATAAGAAGCTTTAGCATAGTTTTAATTAGATTTGCAATGAAAAAATAAGTAGGTGGGGAGCGGAATTCTCCTTTCAAATCAATGTTTTCGTGTTTTTGCGTTTTGTTTTTAATTTTTTTAACAAAAATATTTATTGAGTGGGATCACTCTAGTGAAACTATTAAATATGGAGTTGGGTTGCCTGAATCATTTTTCAACAAATTTTTAAAATTAACGATTTTGCTTAGGGGGGCGATATTTGGGCAGTCAAGAGCAGTTGATATTTGCATGTTAATTTTTTAAAAACTGCTTTTTGTGTACTTCAATTCATCCCTTACAACAGGAAAAGTTCCAAAGGAAATTAAAACCAGTGTCATGGTGCCTATCCCGAGAGTGCCTAGACCAAATAAATCACATCAATATCGACCCATTAATTTATTATCGGTAATAGACAAAATTCTGGAAACATGGTATGTTCATAATTACGACAGTTTCTAAAGGTAAACAAATGATTATATGAAGGTCAATCGGGATTTCGGGAAAATCATTCGTGCGAGTCAGCATTACAGTATGTGTGTTCGAATTGACGTTCATATGTTCATGATGGAAATGTTGTGCTGAGCGTTTTCATTGACCTTCAGCGTGCGTTCGAGACCATCGATAGGAGAAGACTTATCCAGAAATTTTAGGCCTACGGAATCACAAACAGTGCACTTATTTGGTTTACTGACTACCTGGAAGATCGCTCCCATGTGACTAGAGTGAATAATGTGTTCTCAAATCCGGTTAATTGAGAGATCGGGGTACTGCAGAGCAGTGTTTTGGGTCCCCTTTTGTTTGTGCTATATATCAATGACCTTAACCCGAGTTTTAAATGATACATTTCTGAGTTTATTTGCCGACGATACGTTGGTTCGTGTTTACGGGAAGGATTTCCAGGTAGTAGATGAACTTAAAACTTGACATCTTGTATAACTGGTTGTGTGTAAACACGCTTAGGTTAAATGTAAAAAAGACAAAGTACATACAAGGATTTTGGCCTAAGCAGAATTGTAATAGATTTCTAGAAAATAATCATAGTATTAAGATAGATAATAGCCTGATTGAAAATGCATCTGGTATGAAATATTTAGTGGTAGTCTTGGATTATCGGCTTAATTTTTGGTTACATGTAGGTATTGGTAAAAAAATTGGAAAAAAGATAGGATTTTTTAGGAAAATAGCTAAAAATCTTACCTTCATTCTAGGTTTGCAAGAAATTTCAAGACTTTCTTGATTTCTTTCCACGAAATCTTGATCTTGAGAAGAAATTTCTTGTCTTGTCTTGAAAAACAAGAATAATTTCTTGTCTTGATATTGTCTTGAAACGAAGACAAGATCAAGAAGTTTTCAAGAAAATGATGACCCCTAGGGGCACGTGCCCACCCAGGCCCCCCCTTTTGCGACGTCACTTTGCACAGACCATTTAGAGACGCACTGTAGATAGATATTTCAGGAGAAAATGCTATTTTATTTTGTTTAATCGCATATTAAAAATTATGTTTGGAAATATGTGTCGAAATCTGTTCCATCTATATTATTGGAAAAATAACTTTATATATTATTATATTAACATATTTGCCTAAAATATGTTTTGTTTTAAGTATTCTAATAAATCCCTCTGATAAATCAATGATCGTGGAAACCTGACTCGATGTCGTTTCATCGATTTCCGTAAATTATATGAGTATAAAACTAATAAAATAAATAAGACGGTGCCTTGTTACAAATATGGTCGGACAGTCATTCAGGACAACATTTCGCCTCCACATTTTAACCTATAGGTCTATTAACTATAACTCATTAAAATGATAATGGGAAGTCATTGACGCTCGAATCTCCATATGAGATGCTATTAAGCCTTCTTTTTAACACCAATCTCTTAATAGTGTTTCGCGCCACATGAAGTGAATTCCTTAAAATTAACTGGATTATTTCTAAGTTTAATATGAAGCTCGTGTTGCGTGAATTTTTATTTCAATCCGTATTAGTGCTATATTTTATTTCTGGTAAGCTTCTAAATATACAATTTTACAAACGGCCAATTCAGCAAATAAGAAGTTGTGAAGTGAAATAATTATTCAAATATATTTAGTATTTATTATTTGTATACAGGGTGGCAACTATTTAATAAACCACTATTGGTATCTTTTAAACGGTAACTTCTACGAAGTTGGTTAAATTAGAGAAAAGTTGTATTTTTTCATGAACATTCAGGATCCGTTTACAGTTTTGTCAAATTCCTGCTAGTTTCTAAGTTACAGGGTGATTTATGAAAAATGCCCAAAAAATATTTCGTCGCTTAATACAAAAACTATTCATTTTCGAGACACAGTTTAAATTTAAAAGTCTTATATTATTTTCCGCTCTACAACCATCCACTTAATTTTCTTAAATACGGACCTGTATTTTTTATTTCAGATTTTAAGAGCTTCTCATGTCCCAAAATCAATGGCGTATCTCGCTTATTCGAAAAATTCATATTATTGGCACTTTCCATAAGAACATAATGTGTTAGAGAGAGAGGTACGAATTAAATTAAAAGTGAAAAATGTATTTTTCCGAATAAGTGCGATAACTCAGAAGGTCTTAAAATCTGAAATAAAAAATCCAGGTCCGTATTTAAGAAAATTAAGTTGATGGCGGTGGCCCGAATACGAAACGCCGGATGTGAAATTTGAAAGCACCATATTGTAGAGCGGAAAAAATTATAAAGCTTTCGAATTTAAACTGTGTCTCGAAAATGAATAGTTTTTGTATTAATCGACGAAATATTTTTAGGCATTTTTCATAAATCACCCTGTATCTTAGAAACCAACCGGAATTTGAGAATACTGTAGACGGATCCTGAATGGCTATCAAAAAGGCAATTTTTCTCTAATTTAACCAACTTCGTTGGAGTTACCGTTTAAAAGATACCAATAGTAGTTAATTAAATAGTTGCCACCCTGTATATATGCATTATAATAATTAAGAAATGCAATAACGTGATTTCACCTATAGTACGAGATATACAGGGTGTTCAATTTAAAACCCTCCACATACATTATCTGCGTAAATAGACATTTGGTTTGTAAAATTCCCCTAAAACACGTCAACAAATTTATTGAGGAGAATGTTTTTTACGAAAAATTGGATGGCACCCCTTCAATCCCCTAATCCCCAGGGGCTACCACGCGCGAATGTTCTGAAATGAGACGGGGAGTCGAGTGATACATGATTTTAAAGGGCTTTTTATTCTGTACATTTTGACTTCCAATTTTTTAAATTTGACTTCACCGTTAGAGAAGTTTAAATTCAGTATTTAAAATAGTATATTATATACCGCGGGACTGAAGTAGTACTTTTAATCCCGAAGGTAAAGTTTATGGCCCGACCTTAGGGAGGGCCATAATTTACCTGAGGGATTAAGCCTACTACTTCAGTCGCAAGGTATATACGATACTTTTCGTACTTCCGAAATTGAAACGTATACATAATATAAAAAAGCACATGTTGCGTTATTTATTTTGAAACATTTGCATTGCAGTTTCATTACATAGTCGTTATAAGTCCCGTAACATAACAAAATCGCATTTATGTTAAAAGGTTACGTCTATGCTACGCTGTAACAAAATCTAGCTCAGTCGCCAACTTGTTATGATAGTTAATTTATTTAATTAAGTATGGCACTGTGCGCCATTTTGTATGCATGAGACTTGTTTTAATTTTCTTCGGGCGTTGTTCGATGTTCTCTTATTAACAGAGATTTTTATATTTTGGGCGCCAGAGTTCCTAGAGACAATGCGAACTGAATATGAATACTTAAATATAAATAACTACAAAGATAAGAATATCAGAAATTTGCCCTTATAATTCGTGTCTAACAGACCTCACTCTTGCGATAAATTAAACAAAGGAATTCAAACAACAATATATTACTTTTACAATTAAATTACAAATATGAGAATATGAGTGATGGTATCATGTAAAATGAGGATTATCAATATAATTAAATTACAAATATAATTGATGAAATTATTTGAAACATGGTTTTTGAATAAATTGACTCGCAATGAGAATTAAAATTAATGTAAAATATTTAAAAAAAATTAATGAATGAGTAAGACGATATCACTGGTCTTTACAATCAATTTATCTTCTGATTGGCTAATACTTAGCTTGTCTAACTATTCTGTAACCATGCGATCGTATTGGGATCTCTACTGGAACCGCTTCTGCCTGTTCCCAAGTAAATGTTACTTGGTCTTATCGAGGTCTCACTTGGTTCTTATCTTATCGAATCCCTCAGAGCACACAGAAGTGGACGAACACCTGCTACTTGCCAAGCACGATTTTTTCTTCCGCCAACGTAGAAAACATGCAAAAAATAATAACCTAGTCTTAGACTATCGCTAATTAAAGAATATTCAGGGAAATATCGTGTGGACCTCTGTTAGACTGTTACATAGGAGAAAGCAATCAACAATTTGAAAATTTACTGGTTAAAGCAGGTATAATCAGAAACTTAAATTACAATTTTAAATTGAGCAAAAAATTTGAATCCCGGGCAGAAAATCCCAGTCAATATATCCCAATCATTAATATCTCATACAAAAAAATCCCATGGCGAAAATATCACTCTACAAAGAATCCTACTGCAAAAAAATCCCACAACACTAATAGCCTAACACATATCCTAATCGCTTCGCCCCTGGACCCCATTCGGGCTTCGCCCGTAAACCCAACCGGGGCTTCACCAATTTACGTGAATGTAACCCAACTAACCCAAACCAACCCCCACCGGGGCTTCGCCCCTGGAAACAACACCTAAAAAAACATGTTTTCACATAAAAAACATTTACATCTAAATTTAGATAGTTGTTCGATCATAAAGGCCATAATATAAACATATATAACAAATCGAATATAACAATATCATACAAACCATCATCTTCCATATTGCTAGTACAAACAAGTGATCTGCATTTCTTTGTATTGTAATTAACACATCGCCATGTGACTTTTTCGTCTGATTTACGGTGATACGTGTATATAAATCCCTCCAAATTAAGATTTTTACCTCCTTTCTGATTGATAATAAATTCCAAAGGCATTTTTCAATACTATTCACTAATATCTATATAACAACGATTACTTAGTATTTATTACTAAATTAAAATATCTTTAGAGGTTTGACCGACGTGTACTGTTTACTGGCACTACAGATATTGGTACTGCGTTATTGTACTTCAGACTATACATTAGTAGGGTAACGATACGAATTATAATAATAACATATATTGTCACGACTAACAACCATCCGAACGTTTTTGTGCTACCCTATAGAACTAGCCGCCGCGCCGTGCCCCTCGCTTCTCTGTCTGTATGAATCATCGCCCGGTCGGCCGCGAAGTTTCGGGATCGCTGGAATTATCTCGATGGCCTCGTTAAGATCATATAGGGTGGCCTCGGAATACTTCCCGAATATTCGTGATAAATTTGAGATTATATATAAGCAGAGCTAAGGCGAATGTTAGGAGTTAGTTCAGTTAATCATTGAGTGTTGAATAGATATTAGTGGTAAAGTTATAAGACTAGTTTAGTGAGTTAAATTGTATACAGTGGTAGTGAATAAAGAGAGTATTAGTTGAAAATAGCAAAGTTGTAATTCTGTTAAGAACCCACGGGAAAAACGTAACAATATTAATCCCATATATTGAATGAATATAACTATAGGTATAATGGTCATTTAAAACGAACTATATAGAGCGGGAAATACTTAAACACCATGTTAGACATGAGATTTTTTTGTTAGGATTTTTCGTCACGGAATATTTGTAATTCGGATGTTTTTGTAGCGAGTTATTTTTGTTCGGGTATTTTTTATTTTGGGGTATTTTGGCTGGGCTAAAACTAACTGGGATATTTTCTTCTGGGATTTTCTGACTGGCCGACAAAATTTTTTATAAATAACTACTGTTACTCAAGATATCTTTTTCTTTACTAACCAGCAATACTATGAGGGAAAATTCGAAGAAATTCTACCGAAAATTCAATTTACTACCTTTACAGGAATATATAGAACTTACTCCAAGAATTCCCCAAATAATATTGTTCAATTTGAATGGAAATACGTAAAATAATGTGCGTGACCGCTAAATGATAAAATAATTACGTTCTCTGTAAATTTAGACTAAACCACTTTCAAATTACATGAATTTGACTAATGAGAGATGCAATTATCCACCAATAAATCGGTATCTGAACCCAACGGTCACTACGAAAATTAAGATTATTGAAGCTGTAAGCTAAATGAAAGTGTAATATAAAAATGCTAAATTCTTGCTTTAGCCAAATACGATTAAGCGAATCAGAAACAATTATTAATTATGTATTTAGAAATGAAAAAATTAGTGAAATATATTACAAGATGAATAAAATATTTCAAGACTAAAAACCAGCACTCATCCGTGTCAGCGTCGCCACAAAGATAAAAAAAACCTCGCTTTCAAAATTCAAGACATTCAACAAATTATGATTTTTGATGTTTTAATTGGATATTTTATATCATGTGACTACTACTATAGGGCACGCGGCGTCAAACCAACGAAATACCCAATATATACTAAATATAGCAATCTATAGTAAATTAAATGCATAAATTGTAGGTACTAAATAGCGTACCACGCTCTCCAATTACCAACAATATGAGATAAGCCCACTCCCGAATAGATGTCACTGTTAAATATAGTAATCTACCGTGAAACAAATCCACAAATTGTAGGTATAAAACAGTGTACTTGTGCTTCTAAATAATTACTTACAAGAAATATACCCATTCGCGAATAGATGTCACTGGCGACTCAAATCCCAAATATCGAAAAACATTCATAATTGAACTGAATCTAGTGAACCGGAATAAACTTATATTCCGTTGCAACGTTTCAAAAACCCCGCAAAAACGTAACATTTTCTTTATAGTACGGCGCGGCGGTTAGTCAGCGGTATTGGAACCAACCTTACATTTTTGAATAGAGCATTGAGATTTGGCACAGTGGTAGTGCATGCCCATACCTCACTTTTAAGAAGTGGAACCAAGTTTTCAATCACGGGAGAGCGGCAGTATGGCGGGTTGCATATCTGCCAAAGGCAAAATTGAGACAATCGTTAAATGAGGACACCTGACCGTTTCTATGGGTGAATATCACTCACAAATATTACGGGAGGTATTATGAAACGTAACTGGACCATGTGCCAATCGCGTGGTGGCAGGTTGCCTACCCTCTAGGCGCAGAAACTAATAAAATCGATTTTGTAGTGCTAAGCTGAACTATTGTAAGCTTGGGTTCTTATTAAAACTCCAACAATTCTTGTTTCAGTACCCTTTTTAATGTCAACAGATACAACTGACTTCTCGAATGCCGCTTTGACCTTTCTAACCTTATTTGTTGTCGTTCTGAGGGCGGGTTTTGCCTTCTCTGTGCGAGAAGGCGCAACCCGCCCTCTCTCGCTTATCCTGAAATAAGGTCTATTTGCCATAGAATCAATTGTTATAAAAATGATTTTAATTAAAAAGTTAGTTTAGTATAAGTGATAGACATGCAAGGAGGTGCAGTCCGCTCCCAATTTTCTACTATAAGGTAAGTACACTTGTCTCCCAATTTAGATCAGAATTTACCAGCGACTGAGACTTATCACCGCAGACAGGAGCAGATTACAGTAATTAATCAAGACCTGGAGAAAATTTGGGGACAGAAATTTGGTCCAGTTTAATGCAGCAAAGACCCAAGCAACCACGTTTACCAAGAGAGCAATACGGCGGGCCCTGACATCATTAGATATGGCAGGATCGACCATTTCCTCATTCTCGCCAATCAGACTGCTGAGTGTCTCGGTCCTTGCATGACCACGTTGCTAACATCGCAAAATCAGCCTTCCAGATGCTTAGTGCGCTATTTCGCAACAAAAAACTGTATACATCGCAGCAGGTGCTCTTGCTTTACAAAGAGCAAATAAGACCGTGCTTAGAATAATGCTCACACATCTGAGGTGCCGCACCAAAGCACTACGTCTCATCGGCGGCCCGGAGTTGACCCGGAATATGGATGGTCTGGAACACCGCAGACATGTGGCCGAGATGTCCGTGTTATACAGACACTTTCACGGCAGATGTTCCCAGGATTTGGCCCGCCTCATCCCGCTCCTGGCAACGCCTGTCAGACATTCGCGACGGACGGCGGGAGTGCACCAGTCCGTCGTACAACTGGAAATACCTAGAACATCGCTTTACAAGATCTCCTTTGTCTGGCACACTGCATCACTGTGGAACTTACTCCCAGGACATCTGTTTCCCCCTAATTACCACCTACAAATATTTAAGAATCGGGTAAATCAACATCTTCGCACACGCACCGCTCGTCGAGCGCCATAGAATCTCGCTTTAGTGTGTGTCACTGCCATAAAAAAAATCGGTTATTTCTTTTCTGACAGATTTAGTATCATGAAAGATTTAAATGTCTTTGTTGAAGAGCAGCAGAATAGAAAGAGAAGTAGGGACGTTATTGACTGGTCTCTGTATACTGTATCAGAAATCTTAGCAGGGAAATGACCTCATCGATCCATCACTAGACAAGCCAGCAAAGATAGATGCAGGGATCGCTACCCTGAGTAGAAACCTAAAAGCTTACCAGAAACTAGGGAATTTTCCTTGTAATGCCAACGCGAATGCGTTAGATGCGGGCCTTCGCATTGAGCATAATTTAAGAACCAATAACCCAAAATGTCACAAGGGCTGCTTCGTACCTAGCTAAAGTACGTGACGTTGCACTTGAACAACTGACTGATCACGCAAATAAATACTGAAAAGGAATGCAGTGAAGATGCACCTGCATTTCTGTTGGTTGATCCTGCTCGCAGCCATGCCGACAAACTGCTTAAGGAAAGAGTGAGTAACGGGCTTGTACACTCCAGCGGCTTTAAGGAAATGCTGCTTAATTCTGAGGGCTTCATACGAGGACCAGAATGCCAGACAAGCGATCTCCCCAATCCGGAACCAGCGATCACCGTGCGGCTGGAAAGTCGGCTCGGAAGGATGGAGGATGCTCTATAGAACTAAGCCTACAGCACAAGAGACTTGTAAAGAAACGCCGGGGTCATGTAAATATAAAAATAAATGTACTAGGAAATGCAACTGCGCTAAATCTAAAGTCCGTTGCTATGAGTTTTGTTGTTGCCCATGCTTTAAGTACCTTGATTAATGCAAAAAAAAGTGTCAAAGTCTGATATTTATGACTCCAATTTGTAATGTAGGCATAGAGGAATATAAAAATAAAGAGAGTGTTTTATTTTTATGGGAAAATTGGCATTGAGTTTTGATTTTGACCGCTGCCCTGCTCAATTCCAGCCGCGCATCGAGGCGCTGGCGTCAGTGGAACTAAAAGCACAGCTTACTAGAAATTATCTAGTAAGCTGTGCTAAAAGTATGCTGTCGAGAATTCACAAATGGCGGTTTGACGGTTGTTGATTAAAGAAAGCCGGTTTAATCAATTTATTATTTTAATTTAAAATTGTTCTGGGGCGATGGTGGATGGAGGTATTGGTGGTGCAAGTATCAGCCGTTGGTAAGCAGCTATTTTCTTTTGTGAATTTTGTTCTTGAAATATTTAAAAACTGTTAAATTTTATTTTTGGTTCTATTCGAGTTAATTAGTTTTTGATTAGAAATATATTGTGATACGTCAACACTATTTACCTATTTTGTTCTGTTAAGAGATTTTTTTATGTTATTTTGATTGCATTTATTATCGCATGTTTTTTAATAAACTTTGTAACCAAATGTAAAATGTGTATATTTTCTTACACCCTAAACTATTCTTAGGTCCAAACAACGCCTCAAGTTTAATGTATAATCGCATTTAATTCAACCAGGCGCATTATGGATTTATCTGCGATAAACTAACGTATTTCCAGGGTTCTTTCTTTGCTTTAATCTCGATTAAGAAAAACGCTGTAATAGTTTGTTGCAGATAAATTCATAAACCGTCTAGTTATATGGAATACGACTAAAATAAAAATAACATTTGAATAGCCTGCCGCCTTTCTTCTGTCGATAAAACAGGAACATGTTTTGTCAACATAGATTATTAGCATTCGTTCAGTAAGCCGTATAAGTGAACAACATACGTCAATATTGTCAATTGTCATTAAACGGTGTGCCAATATTTTACGAGGGAATGGATATGGGATACTCTCTTTACTTTTATATTCCTCTATGAATGTAGGTAATAGATTTAGTATTATTACATTCCGTGATTACATCTAGTACAATGAATAATATTATCCATTAATAACGATATGGAATTAATGCTAAACGCTTTAAATGATGCTGTTAAACTATCTGTTTGTAATAAATATGGATATTCTTACTCTTTTAGTTTTCTATCCACCTTACAACCGAGGTAACCTAAAGTTAACTATTTTGATTAGGTATATTATATTTATGAGCATACCGATAGGGTCCATTGGGACCTGATTTATTCTTGTTTTGTTTGTGGAAATCGAGTCACTCACCAAAATCCCTAGCTTAACACTACAAAATCGATTGCGCCTGAGGGTTAGCAATTCTGCCACCACGCGGCTGGTTTATGTTTCAGACAGTGATGCCAGATTGATATTTCGAATAACAGGAGAACCAGGCAAAAAAAAAACAGAAGATTTACATAAAAAAACAGTAGATTTAAAAAAAAATGTTTTTTTGATGTGTAATCATCTTACGCGGCGATATGAGGGTAAATCTCAGCAAATGGGACGGAAATGCGCATGCGGATGGGGACGGAAATGTGAAAACGGCTGTGACATCATAACCATGCGCAGTGATTTTATGAGGCCTGCTCAAATATTGGTGCATGTCGATATAGGATATGTTTACACATCAGTGTCTCGCTCGAGTACTAGCAGACTCGCTCATTTTTTGAAGTGAAAACTTCTTTAGGCGCGTTTTTTCGTTTTTTTGCGGAGTTTGAATGAGACCGAGCGGTTACGCGTCATGCTCGGATATGTAACGTAACGCTCCTTCTATTGGCATGTTCCCGTATAGATTCAGTGCTGAATATTTCAGGGGATGTAGGCGGGGTAAAAAAAAAGATGCTGGATGAAAACGGGACCCCGTACCTCCCCCCGTTTGGCCAGGAGAGGGGGGAGAAGGAAAAAATTAAATAATTAATTTCGGGAGAACGGGAAGAAGTACGGGGGTCGAAATTTTTATAGTAGGTGCACCCCATGGGGGGCCACCTTATGCCGTACGGGGGGGACGGGGGCTCTAATTTATGAGGGAATTTTGAGGGGAAAACCGTTTTTCGCCCGTATCTCTGCAACGAAGGCTCAGATCGAAATTCTGTCAAACATAGACCCCGCATAAGAAAGTGTTCACTTCTGTCGTGCGGTCTTAAACACATAACAATTTTTTTTTTATAAACTATAAAATAACAAAAGAAAACACGTTATTCTAAAACTGAAGTAAAAGTTACAAACAAACAATCAGAAAGCATAGCTTAGCATGTCATCGTAACCTGTTAAAACAGGCTTAACAAACTTGACTTTATGGCAGGACGTTTGCGCCTGTTTAACGTTTTGTTTTGAAATGGACGCAAACGTCACAAAATCGAGTTCATTGTTCTTTAATTGCTCGTTTTGACAATTCATTGGTTTTGACTGATATGTATATGCACATTTGAAAGCAAATTGTCAATTGCCTAAAAACGAATTTCCTATCAACTAAATAAGATATTTATTCTGATTGATCTGATTCTGTCTCTGAATCAGTAAATTCAGATGTTCTTTTATAGATCTGTGTATTGTGAAGATGCAATCAGAGCCGACGAGAGGGTGGGGAAGACGGGACAAATTCTCGGGGCCCGTATGCTTTGGGGGCTCGGAGACCGATATATTCGATATTATTAAGAGCACCATCGCAAAAGCTAAATTTTGTAATTTTTATGGTCCTTGTATAGCTGCTTTAATTTATCATAGGTAAAGTATTCGCTAACGTTACATTTCGTGATTCGTCTATTTAGTAACAGATAACATTAACATGTGACGATGCTTATTTTTATTCGATAATAACGCTTAGAATATTTTCCAAATAAAATCGTAATCGTTACGTACTTTTATTATAAAATGATATAATGTACTTATGCAGTATCAAAACTCGAATGGGGCCTAAGGCGTAATATTAAATAGGTTAAATTCTAAACATTTTTCGATATTGCATGTGTGTTAGAAAGGAACCATATCAGATTAGGTACCTTAGGTACCTCGAGAAGTACCTATACTTAACAAAAATACTATGTTTTATTTGTACACATAAATAAGAGTAATATATTTTCGTTTTTCTTGATGTTGTTTCTGTTATATTCTTTATAATATAAATAAAATTATAACTATTATTTATTTGTATATGTTGTATCCTACAACTGAACTAGGTAGGTACCCCTTATTAATTCAGGGCCGAGCCGTGCCGGGGGTGCTTGGCACCCGGGCGGCACTAACTCAGGGCGGCAAAACCTCTAAAAAAAATAACAACGATAAAAACGCCGCCATGCAAAAAACTCTTATGTTGCCAAGCCTTTATCGGTTTCTAAAATAACATATTTGATGTTGCGATGCCGCCCTTTTTGATAAAACAGCAATTTTGTGCTTTTCTAATATCCTGAAAAATAAATAGGACTTAAAATTGACTATGCCACTTCGTTTGCTTTGTCTTTTAATGCGATGAAATTAGAAACTAAAAAGTATAGACTGCGAACGAGCTATCTCAGTTGCCTGAGGCAACTGAGATAACTCGTTTGCCTGTTGCCTATTAGTATTTATTTCTATTTAGTATTGTGATTGTGAATGGTAAGTGTAAGTTTTAATAGTACATAGTATCCTGCATCTCACCTCCTGTGTTCTGTGTCTTATTTACTAATTAAGTAATTTTTATTTAAACAGCTAGAGTGTGCAATGGGAAAAATATTAAAATCCTAACTTAATTACTAACAGAAGACGGGAGGTGAAATGCCGGCCCGGACCTGTATAATTATTGCAATAAGTTCAATCCTAATGATATTTTTTATTAAAAAAAATGGGTTAAATTTTTGTCAAAACTTTTAAATATAGTTTTTTGCTTGACATGGCTAATGGACGAAAGAGATTTTTTATCCGATCGGACGAAAAACGACACCTTTCCGATATGTTTTCTCACCGCAAAAGTCATGATTCCAGTATATTGTATTCGTTGCTTGGCAACACGCAATAACTGTACAAGAATAGAAAATAACAGTCCGGGAATATAACATTCCCGTCCTAGGCCGGGAATGTAACATTTCTGTCATATTCAAACGCCTTGTTTGTCAGATCTGACGTCTATCAAAAGTAACATTTAGCTGTAGTTTCCGTAGCTACGTAATAAACTTCAAGCTCGCTCGATTCAAAACTTGATATTAGGTTGAGTTTAAATTTAAAACACGTTTTTATTTACAGTAATATTTGGCTCTATTTATATAAGTACGTATTCTAATTAATTTCGATCGGATAAAAAAATAGTATGTGCAACTCGTAGGAAAAGCACATTCCTGGACTCCGGTGTTGCTGGTCTCGGCTGCGCCTCGTCCAGCAACTACCACAGTCGTCCAGGAATGTTTTGCTTTTCCTCCTAGTTACTAGTTACACAATATACTATTCTGGTTCACAATACCGAATACTGAAGGAAGAATCGAGGCTTTCGAATTTAGCAATAATAAGTATCAAAGAAGATATTCGTTCTAATTTAGATGTAACCGATTTAATTAGAGAATTTGCAGTTAAAAAGGCAAGAAAAGTAAATTTTAACGTGTAAACCCGTTTAGCTGGCTTAAATATATAAATTTTATTTTAATTACGTTTTCATTTTTATGTATGTCAATAAATAATTATTTACAATTTAACTTTAAAAAATGTTTTTTATTAATTTTCCCAATTTGAAATGGGATATGCAGGACAAGTGCGTCACACGTCACAAAACCTGCATTGAAATTATTCCAATAAGGTCTAGACAAATTTTGTGAAAATGTGATTATTATTGTGAAGTTTGTACACATTCCAAAAACTGATGGAATTTTCTTGCAACACTCTTGCATCCTCCACATCTCAGATGCGGCTGGAAGTTTAATATAAGGCTTTATTCCTACATTTTTTGGAGGCTCAAAATGAACATTATGGGCGTGGCCCGTGAAAAAATGTTCTGCCTCCAGCGGGGCGATGATAGACACTGTAGGGGCTCAAAAAGCTGAAGAGTCCCGGGGCCCGTTTCGGCTCTCGGCGGCCCTGGATGCCATAGTTCTTTAGGGTCAAAAGAATAACATAATTCTTAAGGAAGTTTTGCTATGAAGAATCCCTACAATACTAGCAGTAGATAATTTATTACGCTGATTTGTTTTTAACAAATATGTATATATGTTTCACAGTCCGCTGTCGACGGAATTAATGTTTGAAGTTTGTTATTCGACCAGTAGGTAGGTGGTGAGACTGTTTGTGTTAGATACAATTTTCAGTTTGTTCAAATTTTTCTACTGATTGCCAATACGTAAAACAGTGAATAATTGAATGTTAATAGAAATAAACTCTTTTTGCTCTTTATAATTCAAACAGTAGATTTCAGAGTAAAAACAGAAGAACAGTAGATTGCATTCAAAAACAGTAGATCTTTCTCAAAATTGTCCCTGGAAGGTATGCAACCCTCCATACCGCTGCTCTCCCGTGGTTGCAAACTTGGTTCCACTTTTTGTAAAAGTGAAGTATGGGTATATACCATAGATAAGGGTACTACCACTGTGTAAAATTGAGGTATGGGTATATACTACCACTGTGCCAAATCTCATTCTCAATGCTCTACTCAAAATGCAAGGTTGGTTTGACTAACCGCCATACTATTACAAACACGTTATCATTAAACGTAATATTGCTAACATTATCATAACGTTTTCATTGCAGCACATTTTAACGTAGATAACGTAGCATCTATGTTACCAAGATAAAACATAGGCTGACCAGATATACTCTTTTTAAGAGTATTATACTCTTTTTGAACATCAGATACTATATACTCTTTTTTCTTGTCCGATATAATCTTTATTCCAAGAGCCTGAGCTTCCGTCACAAAAGGACGAATTTGTTAAAAAAATCAACTCCTGGTAATCTGGTTGGTCGTTTGAAAATGCCTATACGCCACCCCCCTCCAAATATTATATCTTTTTATATTTTAAAAAAATGCCTGTCGAATTTTGTCATGGAAAGTTTCTGTTTAACAACTTTTATTTTAAATATTTATTCTATTGAAATAGTATTTTTTTGGGCTTAACTTAACTGCTTAAGGAAATCCAAAAGGCCAAAAGGAATAACCTTAGAGCCTTCTGCGAAAGGATCGCCTCTACTCCATTTACAGCGGAGTGGATGCAATTTTCCCAGCCCCTTTTATAAAGGGGAATACGACAAATTTTGCCACACCTTGTAGATATCACCAGGCGAAAGTCACCTTCATCCTGAAGATAGGAAAGAATGATGGCATGGCACAGACCCCAAGTCCTTTAGACCAATCAGTATAACGTTATTCTTACTCATGACGATGCAGAAGTTAGTAGACAATTACACATCAGATCCACTACCTTAGAAACGCAGCCATTGAATGCAAGCCAGCATGCATGCAAAACGGGCAGATTCACAGAGACCGTACTGTTCCAACTGACCAGCACGATACAAGACACTCTAAATGAGAAATAAATCGCATTCTGCGCCTTCCTAGACCAACGCAACGAAAAAGCAGACCAATTGGCAAAAGCAGGAGTACAACTCCGCTTTTAGAACCAAAACCCTGTGGCATAGGGCCGCACACCTACAAGGAAGAATTTACGAAAGACGAGCCAACCAAATGGATCAGCCCATGGGAACGCCAGGATTAAGGCAATATTAAAGATGCTTCTAGGGCCCCCTCTCCTAGGAAGATCAAAACACCTTATAACACTGAGTAAGAACAACGAGAAGAACAATCTCCGCACCCTCGCCGGCATTCTTACGGGCCACTGCCGGTTAAGAAGGCACTTGGAGAGACTAAAATTGAAAACGAAGACAGTTGCCGGTTAACCCAAACTAACCCAATTTAACCCCGGAACACCTTCTCACGGAGTGCGAGGCGGTAGAACAGGCTAATGTCTGCTTCGGGTGCTGCATCTTCGAACATGAGGAACTTCCATTCATAGAACAATCCACACTACTTGCAATGCACTGAACCTGAATGAGGTACTCTGATTGAGAATCACATCAACGGAAGCACAATGGAAGGGGGATACAATAGATCTGTACAGGTCGCAGTGTATTAACACCCCCCTATAATATCACTCATTCTTCATTCATTTCATAACTGTTTAAATTTGGGAACAGCCGTTGTTAGAATTTTAGTGTACCTTACACTGTGTGCGCTGTTCGTTTTGTTCTCGATATTAATACTCAGCGATCATATTTCCTGGGAAAGGAAAAAAATAACGGCAAAAATAATTTCTATTCACAAAGTTTGGGTTGGGCATGGTCACACCACACATTTTTCAGGTGGGCCCCATAAGTTGGTCGCATAGCGCCCCACGATCCTTTTGTTTTTGTAACAATTTTAACGACTTTTGGGTGAACATTCGGCGTGGCACCCCAAAATTTTTCTGCATCCAACAGGGGTCCTGGCTGGTTTCTTGTATATACTCTTTTGCCTCTAAACATTTCTGGTCAGCCTATGAAACAAAAACATGCCTGCATTGTTAAATATAACATTTATGTGTCTGTTGTTGACTTGTCCAAAAGTAATTCTTTTTACATTTAATGGCAGCTGTTCTAAAATCAGTTTTAGTGCCGATATTTTCAACACCGGTTGCCGATAACTAGAGATACTCTCGTTAACTCACGTTGAAAAGATCGACACTAAAACTTGTTTTAAAATAACTGTCAGTAATGTAATTTATATGTGTATACATGAAATGAAAAATCCTGCTATACGACACAAAAATAAGTGGAAAAATAAAAACTCTCTCTCTCTCTCTCCCTCTTTCTCGATTTGATCTTATATCTCTTACCAAACACGCTGAACGCAGGGAAGTTATTCAAATACCGAAGAATATTTTTTAAGCGATAAAGGTCTTCACCAAAGACATATTTTTTTATATGTCTTTGGTCTTCACCCTTCTGCGGTACGGCTAATCTGGTGCTAACACATTTTATTTTTTCGGGTTTATGGTACTAGATTAGCCTTGGAACAACAGAGAAAAGACCTTTTCTATTTAAAAAACAATATTATTTTCTGCTCGATTGTTTCGCATAACTATCAGACTTTAAATAATATTTCAAGTCCCCTTAGAATAACTAAGCTTTTAAGTGGTTCATAAAATGCATAATCACATTAGAATGCATTTCTATATTTAGAATTATTACACATGCCCATTTTAAACAATTAAGCAAGTAGTTATGCTGTCATCTGTAAACAAGGGAAAACGCATAGCCCTCCGCTCGCTACGGGTGCGCAGCCAACAAAAACTAACCCAAGGCATTCCCAAAATCAGTGCTAATCTAGCACAAAAAGTTACTGGCTTTTTTTACATTTTTCAAATTTCATAAATTGCATTTAGCTCCATCACTTTGCACATAGAACGTAAAAAATATATAAATCAATAAATACAAAATTACAAATATTTTTATTCATCATTATTGGTCCAGAAGAACTAAAAAAGCATCAAAATGCATGCAGAAATGATTTTAACAAAATTGCATGAGAGCACGCGAGTTTTCGAATAAATTATTATAAATTAAAATAAGAAAAATTTGTTACCAAATTCAAGATAAGGAAGTATTGTTACCATATAAATAAAACATTGCTTAAAATAATGCTTATTTTACATTACTAGTGTGGTAATATGTAAGTATATTGGTGTTGTAATATACTATGTACCGAACTATCGAACTATTAGTCCTGCGTGAAAGTGTACAGGGTATCTCGTTTATTATGAGATGACACCTTATTTCAGAATCTACGGGGGTACCAAAAAACATTTGATAAAAAAAGTTGTTTGGATTTACCTGAACTTTTAAAATATTATATTTTTATATATATATTGTGTTTTCGTGGACAAGTGTCAACTTCCTTATTTTACATAGAATACCCTGTATATTAAGGTATTTTTGAATTTCTCTGACAATTCTAGATATAGAAGTGAAATAAAAGTCTTGTAGTCTTCCTCCATTTAATTTATTGCGCAATTTAGCTCAGGTAGCTCGACATGTTTCGAACATATAAATGTTCATCATCAGGAGAGCAGAGCTCGGGTCCGACGACCACAGTAAGAAGGGGAAAAATTCAACCCTTAGGAGAAAAGTATCATCTTATCATCTAGAATTAAGTGTAGGAGGAAGAAAAGAAGAAAATTCGCTAAAATACATGTTACAGTTAAAACCTAAATTTAAACTTAAAAGATATTGTGCCACATAGGGCTTTAATTATTTATTTTTTCTTCCTTTTGGAGAACATTTTATTAATTTGGAAGAATTTTTTCAATTTAAATCTAAAGTAACGAAACCAGACTTGTCACGTTGATGGCCACGATTGAAAATTTCAACTAGAGAATCGCCGGTCTCGGTCTTGTAAATGAACTCGAAAAGCCTCTAGTGTAGTATTTAGATCCCGATTAATAGGTCGTGTGAAAACACAAACTAGACTCAACACAACATCCCCCAAGAAGGGTAGTATAAAAATCAATACTAAAAGCTGAGTCACTATTACTACACTTAAAGCAAAAAGCTTCTCTTCTCACCGAAGGGTATTTCTAGAAGGAAGAAATCATCATCGGGTCAGTCAATTTGCCTTTCTCCTTCCACGAGATTAGAGAACTACGTCAGGTCAGCAAGAAGGGAGGAGCTAACAAATGCCAAGTGATTCGATACGAGGAATAATTCTAAGATAATAAACGACTTAATTCTCGTTTATTATGGTAGTAACGCGCTCCTGTAGGTACTGCTATGGCACTGGCCCGGAGGGTAGAACTAGCAGGTGACTCGGTGATAGAATTGGCTATGGTGTAGCCCAGAGATAGGTTTGGCCCAGAGATAGGACTGGCCCCGAGATAGGAACCTCGCTTTTGGCGGAGGGTAGCTAGAGAGTCGACGGTCTCGGTCTTGTAAATGAGCTCGAAAAGCCTCTAGTACAGTATTTAGATCCCGATTAATAGGTCGTGTGAAAACACAAACTAGGCTCAACACAACATCCCCCAAGAAGGGTAGTATAAAAATTAATACTAAAAGCTGAGTCACTATTACCGCACTTAAAGCAAAAAGCTTCTCTTCTCACCGAAGGGTATTTCTAGAAGAAAGAAATCATCATCGGTTCAGTCAATTTGCCTTTCTCCCTTCCACGAGATTAGAGAACTACGTCAGATAAGCGAGAAGGGAGGAGCTGAAAAATGCCAAGTGATTCGATACGACGAATAATTCTAAGATAATAAAGGACTTAATTCTCGTTTATTATGGTAGTAAAACGACGACGGGAGCCACAATTAATGAGCTGAAATTAAATTGTTCAAGAAATACTAGAGAATATTCCCCAACAAAACGATAAACTTTTAAAAATCTAAATCGACAGCAGCAATTATGGGAAATAGCCCATTCCTACTACCCAGTGATGCCAACAGTATCAACCGAATATTGCGAACATTGCAGCATGCCGCGTGGAAAGATCATATATTTATGGGAAAGATAAATATAAATATCTGAAACCAGCCGGTGCCTCAAGTTCTCAAAAGTTATGAAATATTTAAACCGAAAATAAAATATGAATTGACGGATCTATAAAGCTTAAAAGCAGGTTTTATTAACACAATTCCTAAAAATGTAGAACGGTTTGCTGGCCGTTCTACGGTAATGTAATATAAATTAAGCAAAGTTATACTAATAACATAATATCCTATTTTAGTGACTTGATCAAACCTAAGCGATCTGTGGTTTGCTTATCAACTAAAATAAATATAGTCACAAAGTGCCTGAGGGCTACATAAGAAAAAATTACTCAAGGCCACAACAGCGATACAAAAGCTAATACAAATATATCGTTAACCTATATATAGAATAAAATTAATTTACATTAATACATGCGCCAACTTTAAGCTTATTGACAGCAAATCGAACCAATAAATTTAGAATTAATTAACCGAGGAGTATTGACCTCTTTTCAATAATTCTTACCGCAAAATACAGCATTTTTTTTGTTAAATGCAGCATATAAAATTGAAATTTAGAAATATTTTACACTTGCCAAATCGGAATATTACAACTTTTCGTAGGGCGCAGTTGTTCTAGCAGATACAACAGTCTTTCTTTTGAATCGTGTATGGTAACCTATAGTGTTAAAATCCCGACCGCATAGGTAAGCCTCCTATTTTTAGACCAGCTATCGCTACGTCCGTGGCAGTTTGTGTTAGAATGTTTGATGTGCACGTGGCAAGCATTTTCATCTCTTGGGTACACTGCACCTGATTACGTTAAAATTTGCAAATTATAAATATGGCATTTTAGCATAGAGAAGAACACTACTATTGGCGTTTTACATTTATAGACACATTATAGGAGGCTACCTATGCGGTGGAGATTTTAACACTATAGATTACCATACACGGTGCAAAAGAAAGACTCTTGTATCTGCTAGAACAGCTGCGCCCGACGAAAGGTTAATAACTTAATCGTCCCGGCTGGGGGTAATAATAAGTAGATGTATTGTCAGACAATACAGCCCCACACAGATAAAACAAAATTTGTAAATTATATTTGTACGACCTTGAGGAACAAACAAGCGACGAACGACATCAATGATCTGAACAGCATAATTGTAAGCACGATCACGGAAGCAAAAGATGAGTTGTGCCCAAAAACTGGAAAAGAACAAAAAATCAGCGCAGAGACAAAAGCAAAAATGGAACGGAGGAGAGCAGGAATAGGGAAATAAATAATGATATCTCCAAATCCATAAGAGCATGGATCATATACTAAGATAAAAAAAGGAGGTATAAGAACGAGAAAATAATACAGACAATTGAGGAAAACAAAAGCAGGAAAATAATGAGGAAGACATTTTCAAATGGAAAAAAGGAGATTCTTAAACTGAAAAATTAAACCGGCAAAACAATAAACAACAGGGAAGAACTATTGAGAGTAGTGGAGAAATTCTATCAAACCCTTTACACCAACAAGTCCATCCTAGATGCAACAGCGTACGAAAAAGGAAAAGTTTTGAACCAGGGGTCAGAAGACATTCCCGACATCACTATAGAGGAAATATATGGGGCACTTAGAAAGACTAAAAACAACAAAGCCCCAGGAGAAGATGGTATGACAGCAGACATGATAAAGATGAGTGGAAAGATACTAATACAAAGCATCCAGAGGCTTTTTAATCTTTGCCTCTACAGTCAAAACATCCCAGATGAATGGAACAAATCAATAATGATTCACAAAAAAGGCGATAAAACGGATCTTGAGAATTATATGCCTTTTGGCCTCTTAGCCACCTGTATAAACTCTATATACACGAATCCTTGCAAATATGTTTGAAACTAAACTAGATTTTTACCAATCTCGGGAACAGGCTGGCTTTCGCTCCGGATATGGCACAAATGACCACCTTCAGTGTCTGAAAACCTTAATAGAGAAACAATCGAGTATAACCGACCATTAGCTCTGATATTTGTCGATTTCCCTAAGGCTTTCGATACCGTAGAACTTCCAGCAATTCTTGCGGCATTACAGGAGTGCAGAATTGATCACAGATACTGTGATATCATCAAAAACATCTACACAAATGCAACAACAGCACATCTTCACTCCACCACCAACAAAATAAAAATAAAACGGGAAGTCAGACAGGGCGATACACTATCCCCGAAATTGTTTATAACAGTCCTCGAGCATGCATTTAAAAAACTGAACTGGGAGCATAAGGGTGTCATCATTGACGGAGAAAAACTCCACCATCTTCGCTTTGCGGACGATATTGTTCTCCTGGCCGACAACCTCGGAGAAGTCAAAGATCTCCTACATGACCTACAAAATATAGCACAAGAGGTAGGATTACATATAAACTTTGCAAAGACCAAAATGATGTCAAACATGGTGCCTAGCGAACATATAAGGATTAGAGATGTGTGCGTCGAAATAGTGGACAAATATGTGTACCTGGGCCACGAGATAAGAATTGACGGGGATAACCAGACATGCGAGGTGTCTACAAGAATCACCTTAGGCTGGCCGGCATACGGGAAGATGAGAGATGTGTTCAAGGAAAATATTCCGATAAGTCTGAAAAGGAAAGCTTTGGATCAGTGTATAATACAATACAATTTTTATCATATGGCGCAGAGACCCTAACACTTACTTAAACATCTATAAGAAAATTACAAGTTACTCAGAGAAGAATGGAGAGATCGATGCTTGGTCTGAGCCTTAGAGATCGTGTCAGTGAGAAACGAAGATATACGAAGAAGAACGCAGGTAAAGGATGTTGTGGAGCATATACTAAGATCAAAATGGAAATGGGTCGGACACGTAGCAAGAATGAGCGGAGACCGCTGGACAAAGAGGATACCCGAATGGAGACCGAGAGCAGATAAACGCAGCAGAGGTCGACCTCCTACCCGATGGAGCGACGATTTGAAGAAAATTGTCACAAACTGGACTGCGGCTGTCCAGGACAGGGAACCGTGGAAAAGCCTTGAGGAGGCCTATGTCCGACAGTGGACGCGAGAGGCTTTATGAGGATGATGATGATGATAATGATAGTCAGACGACAAGAAATAGTGCCATTTCTGTAGTTTTCGATTGTTTTTTTTTCGCCACGCCTCGCCGTCATGGCCAACTAATAACAAAACTTAAAAGCCGTACAGCATTTTTACAATAGAAAAATGTTAAGTTGTCAATATTTCAAAAACTACAAGTTTTTGGAATAGACTACCTTATACAAAGTCGCCCTTATTTTTAATGCTAAATAACATAAAATTATAAAAATAGAGGGTTTCTATTTGAAAAAAAATGACTTTTAACGATTTTTTCATTTAAATTTTTATTGTTAGTTCTTGATCACCCTGTCTTTATTTATTATAAAAATGGCAACACATACCATTAAAGTAGATCTCCTTCTACAAGGAAACCAACTCCAATTAAATAATAAAGGATTTCAATAGGAGAAATTGATAGTTATATTTAGACCTGCACACGTCACTTTTGACATAATATTCAAAATATGTCAAAAACGGTTAGACTTAGGTAAGATATTAAATATAAAATATATCGAGTAAGGAAATATATCTAAATAAGGAAGTTGATACTTGTCCATGAAAATACGAACACTCTGTATATATAAAAATAAAATATTTTAAAAGTTTAAGTAAATCCAAACAACTTTTGCATTAAACTTTTTTGGTACACCCCACCCCGTAGATTCCAAGATAAGGTGCCATCCCATAATAAACGAGCCACCCTGTACATTGGCGCAGGTTATACACAATAATAACCAAAGACATATAAAAATATGTCTTTAATAATAACCAATATGTCTTTGATATTAACCGACGTTTGAACCTTTCTTCTTAAGTTTATGCGAAATTTTTGAAAAGCTTTTACAGAACGACTCTACGAAACACACGGTTTATCATTATCAATTTCATTCTTAGATTTTAAAAATTATCCCAAAAATACACTAAAATTTTCCTATGGCAACAATTATTGTTCAAAGACAAATCACAATGTCTAATTTCCCCACGATTGATTTTCAACTTTATTCCATGTTTCAGATATCGCGTGTAGTCAGATTATTGAATATTCCGATGGTAATGCGCTAAACGTCATACCATACAAGAATGCTTCGTTTCCAGTTACCATTTCAGTACAAAATACGACGAGTACATCAAAGTCGATAAAAAGGTACAAGCCATTGCTAAAAAGGCGAAGGCGGATACGGAAAAAAAGACCGAAGTCTAATGTGAATCACCATGTGAACACCACAGATATTCCAATCTACGATTTTTCAACTACAATAAGCTATTCGAACGAGACTGCTATAGTAAGAAAAAATCAGAGGCGCCGAAAACTTAAAAAGAGAAGGAAAGGCAGGAATAGAAAACGCAAAGGAAATATTACATCAACCACGACTCAGAGTATTAGTGAAAATAAACTATTATCAGCACTAGAATCCAAAAGCTTGGTTTTGCCCATAACGCCTACACCGACTTCAAGTTCCATATCAAGACTAACTACAACTACAGCAATATCTACTAAAGCAAGAACAGAAAAAACTCGATGCAGCACAAGTAATGGTGGCTGTGCTCATATTTGTAATTCTAGGGGAACAGGAAAATGTCAGTGTTTTAAAGGCTTTACCTTGTCTAGGAATCGTCGTGATTGTATCGGTAAGTGTTTTTATCAGTTGTAAGTATTCTTCCTTAATTCTTGCTTTTTTTTGAGATATTCGCAATCATTTACTTATGGATTAAATCCACATCATTGGTGTATAAGATAACTGAGGGGCCTTAGTTTTTACACTAGCTGACAGTGCTTATCTATTTAAAAAATTTTTGGAAGCTATAATAAAAATGAAAAACTTTGTGAGTAGATATACTTATATCTTATTAATAAGAAGAGTTGTATATGATCAACAAGAAAAAATAATTAAATGCATTCTTGAATAGCTAACGTAGCTATGAGTTTCTTGAAAGAATCCAATTAAAATATACGTCAATACTTAGGCAAATCTAGAGAACTTAAAAAATTAAGTAAGACATAAAGGATCATCCCCAACGACCAATTTGGACAGAAAATATAACATGTTTGAGCGATAGATTTAAAATACACTGATAATTGTAAAATGTGTCCAAGTAAGCATGTGTACGTATGGTACGTATTATATTACAAACTATACAGCAACAATTACAACATTAATTTGGTCTATGTTGTTGTTAATGTACGGCTGGAATTATCAGTATTACTTATACTACTATGGATTCGAAGAACGAGCTTAGTTCATTTCTTGAAAATTTCACATATTATCATTCTCGTTAAATAAAACACATACATCAAACTTTGATCCTGAACTTGGAATTGCTAAAAAGACCTATTTCATAGAAATTAATCAGACCCATAAAATGCAAATGAAGGATAAGTAGCGAATCTAGGCACCATTGTCGGCACACTGGGTTTTAATTTTTAATTTGTCTAAATACATAATAAAGTAATAATATGCTTATTTTATTCTGTTGGTTTTTTGAATGAATGAATGAATGATCTTGGGGGGTATTAGTACACTGCGACCTGTATAGATCTATTGTGTTCCCCTTCATTTGTGCTTCCGTTGATGTGATTCTCAATCAGAGTACCTCATCCAGGTTCAGTGTTTTGATAAAAGCATGTAGTCTGGATGGTTCTAAGAATGGAACTTCCGCCTGTTGGACGATGCAGCACCCGAGGCAGACTGTTCGCCTGTTCGCGGCCACCTCGCGCTCCGTGAGAAGGAGTTCCGGGTTTTCTCCCCTTCCTCACAGAATCGGCAATTGTCCTCGTTTTCAATTTTTTTTCTCTCCAGGTGCCTTCTCTACCGGCAGTGGCCCTGTAAGAAAACCGGTGAGGATGCGGTGATTGATTTTACTCAGTGTTATAAGGCTTTTTGATCTTGGCCCTAGAAACGTCTTTTTGATTGCCTTTGGAAGACGTTCCCATAGACTGATGCATATGATTCGCTCGCATTCCTGAATTCTTCCTTATAGGTGTGCATCTCTATGCCACAGAAAGATTCCGGTCCTAGCGGAGTTTGTGCTCCTACTTTTGCCAATTGGTCTGCATTTTGGTTACCTTATCCATTGAAGCGATAGTTTGTTATTCTTGCTTAGTTCGTTGAGTTAGTTTGGGTTAAGCATTCCCATGCCATTCTGGAGCTGATTGTTAGTATGCTTAACCATTTGAGGGCTACTTGACTGTCTGATAAGATGACAATCTCTTTCTTCCAATAGTTTATGTCAACGTTAAACTGCACATCTTCCTATGGAGTTAGTTTCCGCCTGAATATGTCCGGGTGTTTTTCCATTGCTTCGGAAATTTTGGTTCCTGGCTCAAATACTCCGGCTCCAGTCTCCTGTTCAGTTCTTAACCCATCTGCATACCATTTTATGGCACTTTGCTGCAATGTGATAATGCAAGTGTTCTTGTTCTGTTCTTCTCTACTTCTTATCACGGCCGTGAAGTATTTTTCAAAATTGGATCTTTTGACTAGGTATATAATATCTGGGGAGACCAAGAACTGGTATATACTTTGTCAGGGATGTTAATTCACTCTTTCTAAGCCATTCTCCCTCGCCCGCTCCCTCTCTTGTGACCCTACAGTCATTGCTTGTCTAGCTGTTCCCTCTACAAAAATGTGTAGAGGTGCGAGGCCCACAATTGCTGCTGTTGGACATGTTTTCATTGCGCCTGTTATGCTTAAGCACGCCAGGCGTTGTAGTTTGGTGAAAGCTGATTTCATGCTCTGCTTTTACGTTTCCTTGAACCCGACAGTCGGGTGGGTCTTACTATCATTGCGTACATCCATCGCAGGATTTCTGATATACATCCCCAAGTTCTTCCTGCAAGACTTCGGCACACCATGAGGGCCCTCGTTTTCCTTGGTTACAGTTCCTTCAATGAGTTTATTACATTTGAGTTTGCTGTCCAGCGTTATGCCTAGATATCTGACTTCCGACGCCGGTGTAATATTGGTCCGGTGTATTCGGATAATTTTCATGCTAGGGAGTTTTCTCTTCCTAGAGAAGGGTATTATGGTTGTTTCGATGGGTTTGTTCCAGCCCCACTGTTTGGCACCATTCTTCCGTTGCTTTGAGTCCAACTTGAATGAATTCACATAGTGTACCCTCGAACTTTCCTCTTGCTGTTATGACAATATCATCGGCATATCCAACACAGTGTAGGCCGAGGTCTGTCGGTATTTCCTATATAGTTTATCCACCACTAGTGGGTAGTATTAGTGGTGAGTATACTCAGCCCTTTGGCATACCTCGAGTGGTGCTCACTGATTGTCTGGTGAAGTTTCTGCTGTCCTCGTGGCAAGCATATCACACATCCATCCAGATAGTATGCCATTCACTCCCCTTTTCGTTAGTGCCCTCTTTACAGCCACGTGGGATGTATTATCGAAGATTCCCGCAGTTTAGGACGGGTCACCGCGCGATTTCTTTCCCATTTAGAGTTTCTTATATCACGCTGGACAGTTGGAACAGGGCGGTCCCTGTGGACCTGCCCGCTCTGTATGCATGCTGGCTTGCATTCAACGGCCCTGTTTCTATGGTAGTGGATCTGATGTAATTTTCTACTGCCTTCTCCATCGTCTTGAGTAATACATAATACATTAAAATCAATAGAGCGTAAGTGCGTGTAGACCGTTATTTTTTGCATATTTTGGAAACAATGTGTCTATTGTATAAAAAATTTAAGAATACAATAATTCGTCTAAACTCCGATTCTACTTATAATACACGACAATCTTACAATATTTCCCTCACAATTCTATCAAATCCACGGGTGCGAAACTCGATTGTTTACGGTGGTCGGCAGTTATTTAACCAGGTAGGTGGTATAAGGCAAATATACGACGTCAAATAATGTAAGACTAAATTTAAGAAATTACTGCTTGTGGCCTAACAGCATATATTGACAAAAAGTTTTGACTGATTTAATAAATCTGGATATATTTTTTCTTTTTTTGTTTCTTAATAACTAACTGTTTTTTTCCTAGTGTTTTTACTATTGTGCCTCATTCTATAGCGACATGGCTTAATGTTTGTTTAATTATAGTTTTGATATTTTATTGTGAATTGATTCACTTAATTCAATTTCGTTGTATGATACGTTTTTGTTGGATGAGTTTCTGACAGTAAAGCTTTTTGAGCGAAAGTATCATTTTGAAATATCTCTGTTCCGGTCCGCGCCCATCTTAGGGAATTGGTAAGTTTTTTCAGAAACATTTAAATTGCAATTAGTAAAATATCTAAAATGTAAAAAAGATTGAAATGATTTGGTTAACATACAAAAACCAAATTAAAATGTTATTTAAACCTTGTTTTTTTTAGTGGATTTTTTGACACATTGTCGAATGTTTAAAAGCCGTTAGCATTCACATAATTGGTAACGTTGCACTTCTTATTATGTTAGCCGATTACATTACTTAAAATGAAAACACTAACAACATCAAACATACAAAATAGCGCATTATGTGCATGTTAGCAGCTTTTAATTATTTCACAATGTGTCAAAAATTCCGGAAAAATCTATTTTACTTCTTAGCTAGGTTTTTTTATGATGTTTTGTTTGCTTTTTACAGAGTGATTACTTCGTAAGGGGGTTTGTTTATGACGCAGAAACTTTCATGGAAATGAGCGGGAATATATATTTTTAAGAAATCAATAATACAAAAGTTTCCCATATAGCCACCTATATATTCAAAAAAGAAAATTAAGTAACAAGCATTAAAAAATCATAGGATGTATTTATTCTTGTATTTTATTATAGTTAAACTCTTTTTAATGATTTAAATCGAAATCTGTTTAAGAATTTAATTTTTTTTTAAGATTTAAATCGTTTTACTGATTTAAATCCTTTTAGAAAGATTTAAATACTATTTTTAAATCGAAAATCAAAGATACTTTCAAAATCACTTTCAGAAAAAATATTTAAACTCAAAGTATTTAAATCAAAAAATGTATTTAAATCACATAAATTATTTAAATCTCAGTGATGGTGACAGCTCTGCTGGTAAGAGGCAATAAAGTGGTTGTCAACTAAGTGGAAAAATATGGGTGGTTGTCCAAATGTATAGGTAAATAATTTTACAACGAAAATAGGGTGTCAACACACTGGTACTGCGAACCCGGGTACAAATAATGAACAGGAGGTGAAGAAAAGGCCGAATCCACAGTAACTTAAATGGTTAGGGTAAATCGGCGTTCATTACACTGTGTGTGTGCATAGATGTTGATTGACACGGTCCTTAAAGAGTTGTAGGTTATAATTAGGTGGAAATAGATGCCCTGGGAGTGAGTTTCACAGTGACGCAGTGTGCCAGACAAAGGAGTCCTTGTAAAGCGACGTTCTAGGTGTTTCCAGTTGTACAATGAACGGGTGCGCTCTTGCCGTCTGTCGTGACTGTTTGACAGGTGTGGCTGGGGGCGGGATGAGACGGGTCAAATTATGGGAACATCTGTCCTGCCGTAAACATATCTGTAAAACAGGTATATCTCGGCCACCTGTCTGCGGTGTTCCAGACTATCCAAATCCCGGGTCAACTCCGGGTTGCCGACGAGACGCACAGCTCTCTTCTGACTAAAATACAGCAGCTTTAGGGTGTGCTTAGATGAGGCCCCACAGATGGGTGAGTAATATTCTAAAGACGGTCTTATTTGCGATTTGTAGAGTAAGAGCAGCTGCTGCGGTGTATACAGCTTTTTGTTGCGAAATAGCGCACCAAGGTTCTGCGAGGCTGATTTTGCGATGTTAGCAACGTGGTGACCCGATTGACGAGGATGAAGGAATGGTTAATCCTGCCATAATTGTGTCAGGGCCCGCCGTATTGGCTTTCTTGGTAAACGTGGCCGCTTGCGTTTTTGCTGCAATGAACTGAACCAAATTCCTGTCGCCCCCGGTTCGAACTTTCAGTCGCTGGTAAAGGTTTTTCTGATCTAAATTGGGAGGCAAGGGTACCGTTATCTGCAAAACTGTAAACAGGATTATTGGTTTCGATCAGCAGGTCATTAATGTAGATGAGGAACAGAGTTGGTGACAGTATTGCGCCCTGAGGCAC
>MU182585.1:86434-105391 GCA_016904865.1 Pissodes strobi | reverse complement strand
AAACTTCGCGGCGGGCCGGTCGATGATTCATACAGACAGAGAAGCGAAGGGCACGGCGCGGGGCGGCTAGTTCTATAGGGTAGCACAAGAACGTTCGGATGGTTGTTAGTCGTGACATTGCCTCCCTCTTAAACCTGATCGTCCCGATCAGATACTGCATGTCCGTGGTATGCTTTCAGTCTGTCGAGGTGAACAACTTTCAGTTTGCTTCTGGGACTACGCTGAATTCTATACACGACGTCATTAATTCTTTTGATGACTGTATAGGGTTCTTCCCATATTGGCGTTATCTTGGGAGATCTTCCTTTCTTCCTTTGCGGATTATATAACCAGACTTTATCGTTCATCTGAAATCCCATAGAATTAGCTTTGAGATCATATCGTGTCTTCATTCGGTCACTGGCTTACTCCGTGTTTTCTCTGGCTAATTCATGGATGTATAGTAACTTTTCCTTAAGGGAGTCCGCGTAGTCTTGAATTTCCATATCCTGGTTGTCTGGCGTTCCGAATAATAGGTCGCAGGGTAAGCGGAGTTCTCTTCCAAATAAAACCATGGCTGGTGTTAGTCCTGTCGTGTCATGGACTGCTGATCGATAGGCCATTAAAAATAGTGGTATGTGTTGGTCCCAATCCTTCTGATGTTCATCTACGACCTTTGACAAATGTTCTTCAATGGTCTTGTTAAACCTTTCAACCATGCCGTCTGATTGTGGATGTAAGGCGGTAGTCCGTGTTTTATGGATGTTGAGTAAATCACAGACTTTCTGGAAAACCTTGGATTCGAAGTTGCGTCCTTGATCTGAGTGCAGCTCTAACGGAACACCAAATCTGCTGAATAGGTTATTCACAAGGACCTCTGCTATGGTAACAGCTTCTTGATTGGGGATTGCAAAGACTTCAGGCCATTTACTGAAGTAGTCAATTGCCACTAAAATGTACTTGTTACCATTATTTGTTTCTGGAAAAGGGCCAGCTACGTCAATGGCGATACGTTCAAACGGTAGGCCCACATTATACTGTTTCATTTTGCCCCTAGATCTTGTTTTGGGTCCTTGGCTTGCGGCACAGGTTGAGCACTGCCGACACCACGATTTCACATCTTGGCAGTAGTTGACCCAGTAAAATCTGTCGCGAATCTTGTCAATCGTTTTGTTAACTCCGAGATGAGCACCAGACTTTCCATTATGAACTTCTTCCAGAACTTCCGATATCTTCCTCCTTGGTACCACTAACTGTGTCTTCACTACTTTTCCATCGGCGCTTTCCCAGGCTCGTTTAAGAAGTCCATTTTCCACCACCAGGGAGTCCCACTGAGCCCACAGAGTTTTAAAAGCAAGTCCTTTAGTTGATATCTCGCTCCAGCTTGGTCTTGGTTGATGTTCTTCTTTAGCTGTTAGCAATAGTGCTATTTCACTATCTTCAAGCTGATCCTTTTTAAGTTGCTCTGTGGTCCACTGCTGATCAACCTCAAATTTCGTTTGCCTAATCCGAGTAATTCCTTCTCGTTGATCTACTCTTTGGCAATGCTTACAATTATCCGCGTATGGTCTTCTGGATAAAGCATCTGCATTATTATGCAATCTCCCTGCTCTGTGCTTAACCTTAAAATTATATTGTTGTAACTTTTCAAGCCACCTGGCTACCTGTCCTTCAGGTTGTTTCATATCCAAAAGCCATTTAAATGCTGCATGATCAGTCCTTATCAGAAATTCTTGCCCATATAGATATTGATGGAAATGCTCAACAGACCGTACTATTGCCAAAAGCTCTTTTCGGGTTACACAGTAGTTACGTTCAGGTTTCGAAAGTGTTCGACTGTAGTATTCGATAACTCGTTCTTCAACTGCTTGTACTTGCGATAAAACTGCTCCGATGCCGGTGCTACTTGCATCTGTGTCCAATACAAATTTACCCTTTTGTTCCGGATATCCCAATATCGGACTAGAACATAGAGCCGCTTTTAATTTCCTGAACGCAGAATCGCAGTTATGATCCCAGTTATAATTAGCTCGTTCTTCAGTGAGCTTATGCAGAGGTGCCGCTATATTTGCAAATCCTTCAACAAATCTTCTATAGTAAGTACATAGTCCAAGGAAGCTCCGCAGTTCATGTTTGTCGCGAGGACGAGGCCAGTCCTTGATTGCTGTAATCTTCCGTTGGTCGGTTTGGATTCCTTCTGATGACACAACATGCCCGAGAAATTCAACTTTTTGTTGAAAAAGAAAACATTTCTTTGGATTCACTAAGAGCTGAGCATTCTTGATTCTAGTAAAAACTTCATGCACGTTTTGTAGGTGCTCTTCGAAAGTTTTTCCCATTACCATTAGGTATATCATCAAGATAGACCAGGCATGTCTTCCAAGTGAGGCCTCGTAGAACAACCTCCATAAGACGCTCAAAAGTAGCGGGGGCATTGCATAATCCGAAGGGCATAACTTTAAACTGATATAAACCACTTCCGGTAGAAAAGGCAGTCTTTTCCTTATCCTGTTCGTCAATGCCCACTTGCCAGTATCCGCTCTTTAGATCGAGTGTTGAGAACCAATGAGAACCTGCTAGGGTCGTCAACGTGTCGTCAATTCTGGGAAGTGGATAGCTGTCCTTCTTGGAGACGTCATTGAGCCTTCTATAGTCCACGCAGAATCTGGTAGTCCCATCCTTCTTGGTGACTAAGACAACAGGAGATGACCATGGACTTGATGACTCTTCAATAATTCCATCTTCAAGCATTTTATCCACTAATGTGGTAACCTCTTGCTGCTTCGTCACTGGTAACCTCCGAGGATGCTGCCGTATGGGGTGAGCACTCCCAGTGTCGATTTTATGTTTTATGATGTTCGTTCTTCCAGTATTGCCATTTTTCTTTTCAAAGGCTGTACTCTGCTCTTTGATAAACTGTGTAGCTCTCTTCAGTTCATCGGAAGACAGATGTTGCCACGACTTCTGGAAATGTTCTAGGACTTCCTTAGGTGATGTTGAGGGTGTCACTTCTGACTGCGTTTCGCAACTGGTTATCCACTGCACCGGCTCGCAAGTGGCTATTACATCTCCTTTATTGATTTTGATGGAATTGGATGAAATATTTGCTATCCTTATCGGTATTTCGCCGTCGGTTTTGACTAGTGCTTTGCCTACGAGGTGTTTGCAAGGCAAATCGTGGTGTTGGATAAGTCCGATGCAGCCTCCAAAATCCTTCTCCAATTTCCCAAAAATTATCTGCTCGGTATTTCCGCTTATTCTGACAGTACATGCCGCCACTACTTTAGTCGGTGTGCCATCGTCTGTTTTGTTAAGGATGAACTCTTCGGTGCCAAGCTTCAGAAGATTAAGCTTGTTGTCAAAAGAGAATCCATGTTGACCGATGAGATCCATCCCCAAAATGAATTCGTCCTCGATGTCAGCGACTAACACTGTGTGGTGTAGTTTAATTCGTCCCAGTTGAAGTTCGATATCCATTTCCCCAAGTACTTCAGCTGTCTCACCGGTAACTGTACGTAAAACTACATTCTTTGATATGGGTAGAACTTCTACTCTATTCACTCTGTTGGACCTTATCAAAGACACCGCCGCACCAGTGTCAACAGTAATTGTTATGGCTCTTCCGTTGATCTTTCCTGTAATTGTTAGACTGTCGGCGGCTTTTCCTAGGCTTTTTATGGAGACGATCCTGGGGGCTTTATCTTCTTTAGCCAACACCCGCCCCGCAATGTTGACTAAGTGAAGTTTTCCTGATTTGACTTGAAGGCCCTAGCGTCTCTGGATGGAGATCTAGACCGTAGTTGTACTCGGCAGTCTCTTTTGAAATGCCCAGTCCTGCCACATCTATAGCACTGATTTGATGTATTTCGGTTACGTGGCCTATCTTCCATTGGCTCCCTGAATCTCCCCGTGGCCTGAAGAACTTCCGTTAATTTCTTCAAAATTTCACCCATCTCAGTTAATTCACAGCTGTTTGTCGGGTTTTCTTCCTGGATGGATACGGCCCTGATTTTTGGCTTGGAGATGTTACAGGCCGCCTCGATTTCTAGGGGTCGGCCCAAAGCTTCACTGCTGTTATCAAATTTGGCTAGGCGTAGCATTTTCTGAGTTTCTAGATCTCTGATACCATCCACGAAATATTGGGCAGCAAGTTCCTCTTGAAATTCCTCTGTCGCTCCCGGGTAGGCCAGTTGAATGAGACGTCTAATGTCTGACTCAAACTCTTGCAGGTTTTCACCAGGCTTCTGATGTCGGGACTTAACTTGTGCCTGATACAGTTGCCTTCTATGTTGGTCTCCAAATCGTATCTCCAGGGCAGCTGCAAGTATGTCATATTTCCCCTGTTGGCTCATGGGAATAGTCTGCAATAGTTCCAGGGCAGATCCACGAAGCGCAACCACTAGTGATGTAGCAATTTCTTCGTTATTCCAACCGTTGGCAACAGCAGCGGCTTCAAATTGCCTTCTGTACATTGTCCACGATGTTTGACCGTCATACGTTGGAGGTTTGATGTTTTGTCCTGATGCGAATGCCCTCTCGGTTGGTACTTGATGTTTTAGTCTGGTAACTTCTGCTTGTAGATTCTTCATTTCTTTCTGTACGTCTCCTACTTCTTCTTGTACATTTCCAACTTCTTTTTGTACATTTCCCACTTCTTTTTGTACAGTTCCAACTTCTTTTTGTATATTGTTTACTTAATTTTCAAATTTCTCATTTTGCCCGTCCAATATTTTCTGTAATTTTCCTTGCTCGCCTACAATAGGGAACTTGCACAAACAAATAAAAACCGAAATAAATGCTAAAAACCATAAGTGGACATCCTATAAAAGAGTTTAGTAAAGAAAGAATCTATTAATTAAATTCATTGTGGCCAAAATCTTGAAATAAAAATGTCAAGAAATTCGAATTATTCCAGGCGCTCGGAAACGCGCGTTCACTGGTCGTGACGTAGAAGAGCATAATCAGTTTGTCGGCGCGCCGCACAGTGAATGAGATAAATGGACAAAAATCATTACTCTTGTTGTACTCAACGGATTTAAACTAAATAATAACCGTTGAGCAGCTTCGATACACTAAGCTATATCTGACACAGAAAAAAATCTGAGTTAGGTGTTTATAAAAAATGTATGCTGGCTTGTACGCTATCAAAAATTTTCATATTTCTGGATTCAGTATAACACAAAACGGCAAAAAAAGTCGTAGTTAGGTTTTTCATCGCACAATTTTATTTTTTATAATAAATTAACATTATATACAAATAATAATAATAATAATAATAATAATAATAATTCAATAAATTTTGACATAGATTTAAAATAAAACTACTAACTTCAATTAATATAGAACTTAAGAAAGAAGGTACCCAGAAAAAAATAAAGATCTTAAAATGATTAAATAATATAATAAACATTCTTAGAAAAAGGAAAGGAAGTTCAAAATTGTAAAATTGCTACTCATTATGTAAATAAATGAAAATTTATACTAAACATAACTTTTATTGTTGAAAATAGCATAGAAAAAATTATTCGCATTCCGAAAGGTCAGAACTGTCTGAACTTTGCAAGTCAAGTTCGCCAATATCTGAAGGCAAAATATCCGAATACTGTTGCAAACAAAAAAGTCTATTGCCAAATATTCTGTGATATCATTTATGTTATCCTGTCGTGATTTGAAAGTTGTAGTCTCTCTGAAAGATTATATAAATGGATCTGAGGTAAGTAGTAGATTATTCATAATGTCCTTCTTTGAGCTTTTTCTAGAAGTTTTTCTTGTGTGGTTCAAATGCAGTTTTCGGACCTCTTTATGCCTTGCTTCGAGTGCATCCTCGGCTAGTTGCCCTATGGGCAAATCAAAAAGTTGGATAATCTCAATTCCATGAACTAGAATCTTATGGAAACTGCAAGGCATATAGTACCAAGGATATAATTCAATGTAAAGATGCCGGTTATCAAGGAACTTAACTCTGAGTCTTGAAAAAACCTTCTAGCCATATTCCCATAATTCGTGGATCCATAGCCTGGTTTTTGTTTGTCAATAATTAATCCCATTTGAACTTTAAAACCCTTCTGAGGTTTTCGTTTTTAGTTTTCAACAAGTTTTTTCTTTCCAGAGTCCTTACTTGCCAGCACTTTATTCGCAATATATAACTAACATTCAAAACAACGGACCCATAAATGAAGGGAAGATAGGCAAAAGTTAAGATTTTCAATGTTTGTCACCCTCTCGAAAACTTCTGTGTTCATCTCCTTGGAAGACGAACCGCAAATAATGCACGTTTGGGTTGAGTTTGTTCCTGATAAAGTATTGATACAGCTACCATCTAACATTGTAAAATGAAGAATATATTGCAGATAAATCTGCACCTTTAATGTGAATGTTTAAATGCCGTATTTGTGCACATTGGTACAATACACGCCTTATGAGCTGTCTTTTTCTCCATTTTAGTTTAAATCACAAAATACAAACCAAAAACACTGTCACAGACAAAACAAAAAAATATTACAACCCACTAAACCTAAAAACTTAAAGCATAACCTGCTGTCTCTCTCTGCGAGTCGCAATTGAAATGGCAGGTAGATGATCGGCCGATACATCGCGTCGCGCCGATCATTATGCTCTATGACGTCAAATCGTGTTTAAATTGGCGCGGATTTAACGGCAACTTTAAAAATGTATAGAAACAAAACGGGTGTTATTTAACACTTCAGATTTGGCACACCTTCTTTTTTAGCGTAATAGAACAGATTATTGAAATAATAAAAAAATGTGCAAGTTCCCTATTACATCAAGCATCCATTTCTGAAGCTGGTCCTGCTCTGCTTGTCTTCTACGTTCATCCTCTTCCCGATCCGCTTGCTTTTTCTCTTCTTGATCTTGTAAAATTTTCTGCAGCCGGTCCTGCTCTGCTTGTCTTTTGTCTTCTTGGTCTTGTAAAATTTTCTGAAGACGGTCCTGTTCTGCTTGCCTTTTATCTTCCTGGTCTTGTAAAATTTTCTGAAGCCGGTCCTGTTCTGCTTGCCTTCTACGTTCATCGTCCTCCCGTTCAGCTTGCCTTTTGTCTTCCTGGTCTTGTAAAATGTTCTGAAGCCGCTCCTGTTCCATCTGTTTTTTACGTTCTTCCTCTTCCCGATCCGCTCGCCTCTCAGCATTTAAATTATCCATAAAATCGGCCAACATTTTATTTATTTGCTCCATTTCCGCCGTTTGTTGCCTTGTATTGACCATAGAATGTTATAAAATTTTACCAGAATCCACCAATCAAACGGTCTCGTTGACGTACTTGTACTTCTTTCCTCGAAAAATACTTCGCAAGTCCGGTCCCTTCACAATCCAACTTCTGACACCAAGTGTTACGTTTTTCCCGTGGGTTCTTAACAGAATTACAACTTTGCTATTTTCAACTAATACTCTTTTTATTCACTACCACTGTATACAATTTAACACTCTAAACTACTCTTATAACTTTACAACTAATATCTATTCAACACTCAATGATTAACTGAACTGAACTGACTATCCGACTTAGGTCTGCTTATATATAATCTCAAATCTATCACGAATATTCGGGAAGTATTCCGAGGCCACTCTATATGACCTCGACGAGGCCATCGAGATAATTCCAGCTATCCCGAAACTTCGCGGCGGGCCGGTCGATGATTCATACAGACAGAGAAGCGAGGGGCACGGCGGGGCGGCTAGTTCTATAGGGTAGCACAAAAACGTTCGGATGGTTGTTAGTCGTGACAATATATTATTTACGTCCTGGTCAGATCTTACCCGCTATGCTCTCAACTTGTTACGAGTTTTTTTAGTATGTGCATGTATACTAGGTGGTATGCATATATTTCCAGTATGAGGAATGTATCGAGCGTAGAGCACAGTGTAAGCGCAAATACTTTGGATGTGTTATTTTATAATAAACGGTCACGGTTTACTTCTTGGTTCGGGGCCCTGATTGAAACGTCGCGTCGTAACAATTCTCGTAAATAATTTTTTCCTTCTTATGCATAGGGTGATCCCCTATAATGTCGCCACCCTTTAAATTTTTTATTTTAAGTGTCCCGAAGAATTGGAAGTATGGTTATGTAGGTACTGAAATTTTTTTTTTCTGCGTGTAAAAAATATTGGAAAAATGATTAGTATACAGGGAAAAACAAAAAGTTAATTTTTTTTTCAAAGGATCACCCTATATATGAATTTATTTTTCGATTCCTCGTAAAATTCTAAGCATATTTTATGTATGATGTTATACCTCTAGAGTTAGTAGTTTCACAAACGGCACTTTGGCTACTTTTGACTTTGGTAGCAAGAAGATCATTAGAGATGGAGTAAAATGAATTTCACATTCCTATCTTAACTTTTCAAGAGCTATCTGACGGTACTAACTGGCAGGCGGTACCATGGGTACCAAATCTGGTACCTCGGTATGTACCATCAGTTCGCACCATCAGATAGCTCTTGGAAAGTTAAACAGGGATGTGAAATTCATTTTACTCATTTTTTCATTTTCCTCCATTGGCCTTCTTGCTAGTAGTAGCCAAAGTATCGATTTTCAACCGTTTATAGCTGTGAAACTACTAACTCTAGAGGTATAACATCATACATAAAATATGCTTAGAATTTTACGAGGAATCGGAAAATAATTTCATATATATGGTGATCCACTGGTAAAAAAACAAACTTTTTGTTTTTCCCTGTATAATGATCATTTTTCCAATATATTTTATACGCAAAAAAAAGTATTTTTAGTACCTACATAACCATACTTTTAATTTCTTTGGGATACTTAACACAAAAAAGGTTAACATTATAGGGGATCACCCTGTGCATTATTGCTTTAATAGACAAATTCAATTCATTTTGTATTCATTTTTATTTTGGTTTGCTTGACTTGAAACTTAAACTTAACTGTAGCGTAACTTTGACATACATTTTTTGATTGGAAATGGATCTATCCTAAAAAATATCCTATGGATTATGGATGTACAGGGTGTCCCAAATTCGAGCCTCATCATTGTGATCTCGGAAACTAGAAGAGATACGAGGTCGGTTAAATCGAGGCAAAGTTGCACAGTTTGATGCTGATCAAAATGCCACTTTACAAGTTTAAAAATTCCGAATACTTCCGAAGATTTTTGGAAAAAACCGAATATTCGCGATTTCATTTTTATTTTTTTATGACTCTATTTGAATAGATAAAACAAAATAAATTTGACAGTTTTATTGCTACTTTTTCTGTTCTTGAAGATGGTGTTATCAGATTTTCAAACCGACGTTTCATCTTTGAGCTGCCATCATCAACTTTGTGTTTTTTAAATACGGCCCTGGATTTTTTATTACGGATTTTAAGAGCTTCTAAGGTCCCAAAACCAATGATGTATCGCACTTATTCGAAAAATTCATATTAGTGACATTTTCCATAAGAACTCATATGTTAGAAAGAGACAGAAAATTTATTAATAATAGGACTAAAAACAAAACCTTTTTTACGCATTAATAGTTTGCACAAAGAAAGCTTAAAAACTAACATAAGAAGTGGGTAATAAATAATATAATTATTAAAGTGTCAAACCTCAAATCATAGGCTCTAGGCTATATTTTTAACAATTTAACCAAGTAAATAGTTGTGTGGGATTAGATTTGGAACAAATAATAAATTTCACATTCTTATTCTGTTTTCTATCTCTCTCTAACACATGAGTTCTTATGAAAAATGCCATTAATATGAATTTTTCGATTAACCCTTTCGGGCGCCATGTACAGCGGACACGATTTTTCACACAGTCAAATTAAGCCTTGCAATTCAATTTCGATGTTAAAACTATTTGTCCACTCAGATGGACCTATTTATTATCACATTAATACCTCTAGCGACATCACTGATCATTTCATTGAAGTTTCACTGAATTGTTTATCCACGGCAGTTTCTTGTTTGTAACGGCAGTCGGAACAGGCGATCGCATTTGAGTGACAAAAAGTGTAAAAACTGACAGATATTGATTCGATTATTGACAGAGGGTAAGTAAATGTGTTATTCTAAGATATGCAATATATAAAATTTACCCAGATTTTCTCATAGCTCCAGGGCACAACCGATATTTCTAGCGTCCATTGATACTACGTTGGGGTTTGGAACCTTCGGCAACATGCACCAAAACAGAGTTTTATCCACAATACCGAAACAGAATATTTGCACTCGACGCGCGTTTCTCTAACCATGTTAGCATCATCAGGAGATGATTAAAACTTTTTAATCATCTCCTGATGATGCTAACATGGTTAGCGAAACGCGCGTCGAGTGCAAATATTCTGTTCCGGTATTGTGGATAAAACTCTGTTTTGGTCCATTGATATGGACATAGATTGTTTAGGTCTAAAAATGAAATATATTTTTTTTTGGTTTTAGCGCAAGATGACTTCAAAAAGGGCTGTTTTGAAGTTGCTACATATCTTAGATAATGACGATTGGTCAGACATAGGGGAATTATCGGACGACAATTCATTTCGGCAAAAAGTTGGTGAATATCTTATTCTCCACAAGGAACCTCCAAAGCGTGGACGACCATCTTTGATGGAAAATGCTATGGCTAACCGAGCTCACGTTGAGGTAAAACCACCGAGCGAATTGCGAATTGATGGTTTTGGTCATTTCCTGCAATTTGACGAAAAAAAAAGAAGCTGGACGTTGCAAATTAGAGGGCTGCAACAAAAAAATTCTTATTTTTTGCATCAAATGTAATGTTCACGTATGTTTGATAAAAGGAAGAAATTGTTTTTTCAAATTTCATAATAAATAGCTTCTTCGCTGGAATTTTTTTTATTTTCTTTTTTTTTTCTGTTCACCTCTGTAAGTCTAAATCTTTAAGTCTAAAGTGACTTTCTCCATTGTAATGGACATCAATTTTTTTTTGAAAAAAAGAACATGTTATATTTTTTATTCAAAAATCTCTAAAAATACTAAAAACAACGACTACAGTAAAATATATTTTTTTTCATAGCTGGAAAGGATGTGGCCCCGAAAGGGTTAAGTGCGATTCTGGAACCTTAGAAGCTCTTAAAGTCCGTAACAAAAAAATACAGGGCCGTATTTAAAAAACAAAGTTGATGATAGCAGCTCAAAGACGAAACGTCGGTTTGAAAACCATCTTGTAGAAAAGAAAAAGTAACAATGAGAATATGAAATTTATTTTCTTATATCTATTCAAATAAAGTCATAAAAAAATAAAAATTAAATCGCGAATATTCGGTTTTTTCCAAAAATCTTCGGAAGTGTTAAATTTGTAAGGTAGCATTTTGATCAGCATCAAATTGCGCAACTTTGCCTCCATTTAATCGATCTCGTATCTCTTCTCGTTTCCGAGATTCCAATGATGCGGCGCGAATTTAGGACACCCTGTACATACCTATGTTTTCCTAATCGGAGAAAAGTAATAGCAGATTTCTTCTCTTTTGTGAAAACCGATTTATTGCGTTTTTAATAACTCCGTCTTTATTATTATTCTCAAATTCTCTGTGAATGCTTAGCATACAGAGACCAGAGTGTCTTTCCTCAGACATAGTTAATCTCAACCAGGTTTTTACACGTCGGATGGTACTGAAAGATCTTTCAATTGTTGTTGTGGTATTGTAAGGAAATAGTCAATGTAATTTCCAGGTATCTATGCATGTTTCACTGAATAATTTGAAAAGTACTTTTATATATTTTTTATTTTAATATTCCAGGGGGGGGGGGAACTGCCCCCCATGCCCCCCTGCCGGCGCCCATAATTTTTAGTATATGTTAACGGTTATTTTATGTAAATTAATACTTCGTTTTTCTTAAACTGTAGGAGTACAAAAATAGATGTATAAAAATTGACCATCCAGTTTTATTGCCAGTATTGACTGGTCACTTAATAAATTGTAATTATTAACTACGTTGGGGTCAATTTTAATCATCTCCTGATGATGCTAACATGGTTAGCGAAACGGGCGTCGAGTGCGAAAATTCTATTTCGGTTTTGTGGATAAAACTCTGTTTTAGTGTAATTATTAAAGATAATCGTTTCACAAACCTCTACTTTAGAACCTACTACCAAACAACGTTAATTTAACAGGGTCTTAACCGATCATCGTGATAAATCATTCACCATTGTTGCGATCACGTCCAAAGAGTCTTGGCTTTAGGTACAACGAACGTGCCTTGGGGCAGGGGCGTTTCAATAATATTATGGTGTTATAGTATTATATTATTAGCCCCTATGCTCCTCTAGATGATTATCATACCATAAATATAATAAATGTTTTTTTTATCATGAAAATAGTTGATTAAAAAATTGGACAATAGCATTGGTTATTTCTGAGAACTTTTACGTTAGGCATGTTTGGACAGCTTTTAGTAAATATTGTAATACTTTCAGATATTAACGAATGTGAAAGCGAAAGTACCAAAAAAGATTGTCCTAATGGCTGTATCAATACGAACGGATCTTATAGATGTGCCAGTATTTCTGATCTTCAAAATGACGAGTCGTATAGCCAAGTAGTTTGCAAACCCCTATTTCCGCCTCAAAATGGATACTTCAAGTGTTCTAGAAGACATGCTTTAAAGACATTCACAAAATCGGGTCGAAAAAGAATCAAAAATAGTTTAGGCACTAAATGCATTTTAGTATGTCCTGAAGGATTCAAGCGAAAAGGACAAAGATTTAGAATAAGCTGTGGATATGGAGGACAGTGGCTAGGAAACATGGATGCAAAGTGCGTAAGTAGCTTCTACAGTGTCTTTCAAAAGTACCGGAACGGGCTAATATTTTGAAAACGGCTGAAGATAGAAAATAAAATTTAAAATATAGGGTTTACTGGTTGCGCTCTATTTATTTTAGTAATGAAAGAATCTTTGTATATCATGCAAAATTTAATCCAAAGGGACTTCTATAAAGAGCGTAACAGAGCGCTTTCGGCCGTAGCCATCATCAGTGTTACTTGGCAGTGGAAAAAGGACATATCCATGGAAGCATGCTTCCATGGATATGGACTAGTAACACTGATGATGGTTACGGCCGAAAGTGCTCTGTTGCGCTCTTTATAGAGCGGATTAAATTTTGCATGATATACAAAGATTGTTTCATTACTATGTTTCGGACATGCACACAGCCTTTACTCTTCATTTAACTCTATTTTTTTATATTCACACAAGAGGAAAATCCTATACCATTCAACGAATGGTGCGTGTGCGGAGAAGACGTTGGACTTGAAGCGCTGTAGGTTGCAGTTTTCAGGAAAGACGTTACTTGGAAGTCCATTCCACTCATTCCAGAGTGAGGCAGTCCTCCAGACAAAGGGGCCCCGCACCAGCGACGTCCTAGGTGTTGGCAACTGAATCATGTATGTTGTTGAGAAGCTTGTGCCTGACAGGTGTTTCTGTTTGGCACAACTCTGAGCGGAATCATAAGTGCCAGCTCGTTCGAATACCTTCCATAGTAGCATCGATAGGAAAGAGATATATCCGCCACTTTTCTTCGATGTTCAAGGCTATCGAGGTCTTTAGTGTGAACTTTGGGTCATCCACAAGACGGATTGCTCTCCTCGGCATGAAGTGCAATAACTTGAGCAAGTGTTTGGGTACCAAGCTCCACACATGGGAATAGCATTCCAAAGATTATCTTATCTGGACCTTATAGAGCAGTAAAAGCTGATGAGACGTATACAACTTTTGCTCTATTTTGTGCGGCTGCCTTGGCGTTTTTGATGACGCGATTACGCTAAGGCATGTTGTTTCCTACATTGATGCCTCGCGAGCTTATAAATGAGGTCAGAATTAATGTTTGTCCTGTTATTGATAAGTCAGATCCTGTGGTGTTTGGCTTTTTTGAAGACAGCTGCTTGAGTCTTTCTTGCGTTAAACTGGGCATTATTTCCTCGCCCCATTTCACCATAGTGTTCATATTCTCATTGATGGCAGCATTCTAATTTTCACGCTCGCATTGGGAATTAGCAGCGGTCATTGGAGTCCGCATTATAAATAAGGATATAAGATTGCTGTCGTCTGCAAATCGGTAAATAGAATTGTTTGTCCTGTCTAAGAGATTGTTGATATTGAGCAGGAACAGTGTAGAAAATAATATACACCTTTGAGGAACTCCGGCATTGATTTTAAATTCTTCCGAGAGAAGTCCATCAATACTAACTCGGATGTTTCGATCCTTTAGGAAATTGGAAAGCCACAGAAGCAGTGTTGGTGGTAGTCTGTTTGCTGTCAATTTGCTTAACAATCCGTCATGCCACATCCTATCAAATGCTTTGGAGATGTCGAGAGCCACTGTCCAATCTGGTAGTTCACGTAAGTCAAGAGATCTCCCGTTGATCTGTGCTTGCGGACGCCATACTGGCGATCGTTTATGCTGCCTGTCGATTCGAGATATTTTAAGAGTTGTTCGTTGATGAGTTTCTCCATGACTTTGGACATGATGGGAACTAAGGCAATTGGCCGATAGTTATTGGGAATCGTTTTTTACCTTTCTTCGGAATTGGTTGCACCTGAGCGCATTTCCAGCTAGAAGGAAAGCATGCAGTGCTGTATGATATGAAGAAACGCCTGCATAATGGAGCTTTTAGTTTAGCGGCACATTTCTTAAGCATTATTACGGGAACGCCATCCGGTCCGGTGGCCTTGTTAGTATCTAGGCTTTTGAGTATTCTTTTCTCTTCGCGTTGGCGAAATACCAGACCTGTCAATGACGAATTCGCTCTCGGGATAGTTGGGCGAAACTTTCCTTGAGGATCTAAGGTAGAATTTCGGCAAGAATGTTCGCTTTTTCTTTGGCCGTTTCCGCTATTGAGCCAGTATCTTCGGTCAGTGGTGGGATTGACGTCTTTCAGAAATCCCTGATTGACACCTTTGGCAACTGACCAAAAGGATCTTGATCCGTTAGGATAGTTGAGCCATTTACGGTAAGCGGCACTTTTTGTATTGACCACTCTTGAGCAGTTTTTCCCAAACCATGGTTATGGATCATAATGGCAATGCTGCCAATTTTACCCCATTTTTCTAAATGGAACACTTCTTCAATTTTATCGCATTTAATTAATCTCATCACTATTAGTATAACCTTCAAATCTCAGATCTTTACTTTTTTTGTTTCTTGAAATAGGAACGTTTTCGTTCAAAAGTGCCGAAACGGTGTAGAATTTTCAGGACGGTTGAAAATAAAAAATACATTTTCAACATAAGGTTTATTGGTTGTAAAAGTGAAATGCAATATTGCCAAATGTGCTATTTTTAGATGCTTCTAACATTAGAACTTTCTTTATGTTGAAAAAGGGTCCTAAATTCAATGTTAATTAAGAAAAATCGATTGAAAATTACCAGTAATTGACAAATGTTGTAAATTAATTTAATTAGGTTTTATTTTTAAATTTGAGATGAGTCTCCTATATTAACCCCCTTATTGGATTTTTTAATGTTGGGAAAAATATCCATAACTACTTTTTTTCTTATTAAAGTTAAAGGTAAAGATAATTAAAAGGAAACCTAGCTCCGCAATGCAAATGCCCGGCCCCGGTAGTGGGGTCGTTAGAGCGCCACCAGTTATGTCCAACTAAACTGAAAAAGCTCCGCGAGTGTTGTGCAGGGTGGCTAGGCCCGCTTATTAAATTAAAAAGGCACTTAATCTAAACTAAACAAGAAAGCACAATCTAAAATTTAAGGAACAATATATTTGCTACTAAGTTCTTTTTTTTTTTGAAAACACAGCAACAATCCCACAATAAAATTTGCAAGTTTAAAGACAAAGGAATGTCGAATGGCTATTAAAGTAATTGATAAAATAAACAGAGTACAATATGGAGATTGTACGGAGACCAATTATGTTGTTTATTTATACTCGGTACTGTATGCCTTACAACAAAATGTACTAAACACTACAAACCGAAGTGATTTGATGTTAACTAAGCTAATTACATCTAGGTATGCGTGCGCTAATAGCTGCACCAATTTTAAATGTAGCAATGAACGGCCACAATAATTAAATCAAATGACTCGATAAATTAATAAAAGGAATAAAATTAGAATAAAACTTATTGAAAGCTTGGCCGTCAATGCTTGATTTATATTATAAAGAAAGAAAATTTAGAGCGGTTATATTACTCGATAAAGGAATGAAAAGAATACAATTATGGAAACTGTTTTAAAGCCTGTCAATGCTTGACTTATATTAAAGAGAGAGAAAATTCAGAGCAATTAGATCAACCGGTCCGATAAGCCAGTGAATAAATTAAAATAAAATTAATGAGCTATCTCAGAGCTTGATTGATTTATATTAAAAGATGGAAAATTAAGAGCGATTCTATTAAACTGATAAACAAAGGAATTCATGAAAGATAAAGCTTCTGACGATACCCAAATCCGGTCGTCGAACCCTGGTGGAGGCGCCGGGCACCTATAGATACCTCGGGTACTGCTATTCGATGGCCCTGAGGGAAAGAACTAGCCAAGGACTCGATAGCTCGGTGTCAAGATTGGCTGATAATTGAACTGTGGCCCAATAATTGAAGTTGTGGCCCGCTAGTCAAACTTGTAGCCTGCTAGCAAAAGTGGTAGCCTGGTCGTAAAGGTGGTGGCCTGGTAGTAAAAGGTGGTAGCCTGCTGGTAAAACCCTGAAATAACCCAGTGCGCATTAGACAAAGCCCCCTTATTTTAATAAAAAAAAAACATAGCCCCCCCTTGCATAAATATATTTTCTTTATAAAACAATTCCCCCAGAAAAAAAAACCATGGACTTGCAATGACCATCAGCAAATAAAAGAGATACCAAGGTACAGACAACTTGAATATGAAAAAAGATAGATATGAATCACCTCTGAAAGAAAATATAAACTTCCCCATACGATCAAAATTAAAGTTACATTAAAATTAAAATTCTGATTTGATAAAATGGAGTAGATAAGATAACATATGGAACGCAAAGCAAATGGCGGACTATGCACAAAAAAGGTTAACACAGATAAAGCAATTAAATCATTAATTTAGGCAAAAAAAACTGTAGCAATAATTACCTCGTTAGTGTGTGAGGGCTATGGGAGATTCGACGGTCTCGTTATATGACGAACGTGGAAAGCCTCTAGAAATAAGGGAAAAAAACCATTAGCGTCATGGCGTCGTCCGCGTGCTTCACAGGCAATAGGGAAAAAAATAATTCCAGAGAAAATGCTTACCTAGTACAGTATTTAGATCCCGAAAAATCGGTCGTGTCATCACACCAAGAAGATACCACACACAATATATCCCCAAAGAAAAGGGTCGTATTAAATCACAATACTAAATGTGAAGTCTCTATATGACTGCACTAGCAAACCTTCTTCTCGCCTTGAAAGGTAATTTTAGAACTCTCGATTGGTTTCCGTTAATTTGCCTCTCTTTCTACGAGATCAAACGCTACGTCAAATGCAAGTAGTGATGGGCTGAAACATGCCACGTGATTTCGATACAAGGAAAAATTCTAAGATAATAAACGACTGAGGTCTCGTTTATTACGAGGATAACATGACGGCGGAAGCCACAATTAATGCATTGAAATCAAGTGATTCAAGAAATACCAGAGAATATTCCCTAACAAAACGATAAACTTTTAAAAATTTAAATCGACAGCTGGCATTTATAAGAAATAGTACATTCCTATTACTCGGGACTAACAATCGAATGTTACAAAAAGTGCAGCAGCCGGGTGGAAAGATAAAAGCAGAGGCCCCAAAACGATCTAAGGATCTCAGAAATGATCGGCCGGTAATTGGAGTCCGACAACCAAGGAGTTTTAAAAAGTTATGAAATATTTCAACCGACAATAAAATATGAATCGACGAGTCAAATGCAGCGTATTTGCGGGTTTTATTAACAGAATTCTTAAAAATATAAATCGGTTCGCAGGCCGCTCTACGGTAATGTAATATAATTCAAGCCAAGCTATCCTAATAACAAGGTGCTTCGCTTATCAACTAAAATAAATAGTCACAACGTGTTATGAATGCTAATACAAATATATCATTAACCCATATTTAGAATAGAGTTAATTTACATTAATAAATGCGGCAACCTTAAGCTTATTGACAGCAAATCGAATCAATAAATTTAGAATTAATTAACCGATGAGTGCAAAATACAGCATTTTTTTTGCTAAATGCGGCGTATAAAATGAAATTTAAAAATATTTGACACTGGCAAAATAGGACTGTTACACTACTTTTGTGTATTCTTTTAGATAGAAAACCTCTTTCACCTTTGATCTCTTGATTATACGTTTTCCTTTTCTAGGTCAACAGTTTTTTTATTATTATTAATTAGATTTTTTGAGATCTGATTTCTGCATACTTCTCTAACAAATCCTTTAGTAGAGTCGGGAAGATGTTTAAAAGAGCTTTCTATATTATCTACAATATCAAATACGTTACCTTTTGAAGGAGATAATGCAAAATTCAGACCTTTATTTAAAATATCTAATTCAGCTTTATCAAAAGATCATGACTCAAAGTTCTGAATTAGGTCAGTTATATACGAGTAGATATTTTAAAAATTAAAGTAAATTTATTGTTGGGGAAACACCCCAACATGTGTATAAACTATCGTTTTTCACCGTATAGTTTGGTGATAACACCCTGTATGTAAGTAGTATGAATGAAGCGTAATTAAACTCAAAATAGATTTATTTCACCCCAGGTAAACGGAAATTTGTGCATTTAAAGCAGCATATTTCAGTTCTTCATTACGACCCCTTAGTCCGAACCTGTTTTTGTCGGTATAATAGAGTCCGTCATATGCTATGATTCGAATAAAGCGAAATGACACAGCATCAAGAAAATCGTTTGGAATCGTTCTCAATTTAATATATCCTTGTCTCCGTCAGTATTGTGTAAACAATAATGTGTCAAATAAAGAAAGAAAACAGTTTCTACCCTTTCAATCTCAAATGAATTCGGCATTTGCGCCATCCCCACTTTGTTTGGATT
>MU182585.1:0-86034 GCA_016904865.1 Pissodes strobi | reverse complement strand
GTTTATCAAAAATACAGAACTTGACAAAATCTTATTTTGTAATATACGATGAAATTCATATTTTACAAGTGAGGCAAGTTGTCATAAAAACTATGATAATCTGGTTCCAAACTTGTCTTCAGTTGCTGTAAACGTTGAAACTTTTCTTTTTTTATTTTAATTCTATCTTTATGCAATAACTCCATGGAACCAAACGGAATAATTTTAGCTTTCGGGTTAATTCGTACAGGTAACTCAATCCATTCTAAACTGGAATGTCGTAACTTATAAAATACTCCCTCTTTTGTGTATTTAATAGCCTTTATGTCGGTCACCACGGGATCTCCTGTTTTCTTTCCTGGTCTAATTGAGGAAAAAAACTTTAGAGACTGACTAATGTTTTTGAAAAATGTATGATCTAGGTATTGCACAAAATAAGTTTTCTCACAGGCAATTTTACAAATATTTACATAATCTGCAGGTACATTGATGTTTTTCTTTCTTATTTTGCGTTCAATTGTTGAATGCATGCTATCAGCTTCCATTTGTGTATGACCTTTGAATAAGTATTTTTGAACAATAGTAACATTTTTTTGAATTGCTAAATTAAACAATGCGTTGGACAACACGGCGTTGCGGTTCTGATAATTGCAACCATCGCTGTACAGTATGTATTCCACGTTATTTTCAGACGGGTGAGTATCAATAAAATTGGAGATAAAACTAACTATGATTGACGAAAATTCGTTAGAGCCTAAAGTACCCTCTGATTCATTCCATAGATAACAATATCCCTGAAGTCGCTTGATATCATAAACAGTAAAATTATGAACTGCCAATTTTGTTTTATAATACAGCGATGACACGGTTGATTTAGGACATAACAGAACTGATTGTAGGTCCATTGTAAATACCTCATTACTTGACAACTTATCTTTAGCTTTTTCTGATCGCGCTTCTTCTTTGAAAATGATGTGTTGATTAAATTCCGTTTCATTTAAATTGTGAGTTTCAAACGCAACACAAACATCGCATCTGTCTTTTTTGGGTCTATGAAATGACAAATTCATTTCATCAAATGGCTTTGAAAATGTGGCTCGAGAAAGTGGCTTTACGTTATTTCTGGTGCAAAATTCATTCTGGTATTCTGCATTCTGTGCTTTGGACTCCCACATCGGTTCTAAGTACAATTTTGTTGAGCTAGCCCGGCAATAGTGCGATTCAAGTTTTGGAAGAATTTCAAAAAATGCTTTTGCATTTTCCATTTCAACATTCTTGCGGTGCTCAACCTTCTCTACGACTTTTCTAGTATTAGACGAGCGTATCCACTTTTTTACCGCGACCTCACCCAGACCTAATGTTCGTAAAAACATTTTTTTACACACACGGATTTGACCACCCTTATTTTCCAAAAAAAACTCTGTAGATGTTGACCTCCTGGAAACTTCTTCAGTACCTCTCTTTCTAGATGTAGGTTTTACGTTGGTTACCGTGCGCACGAACATTTTTTTTTCTTTCCATGTCAGCTTCCAAAACGTGTCGAATATGATCCGCCGATCCTCTTCCAGTTGAGATCTGCATTTTAGATTGCAGTCTTTATTTTCACTTAGTTTGCACATGCACGGTGGTTTCATTTCTTTTCTTCCTCTTTTTATATCGTATTTCCAGGTTCCATCAATTTTTTTCTTTCCGCAATATTCTTGCCCTGACTCCCTCTTTTGGCGATTCTTATTTGTTTTCCACCTTTTAGAGTTCTTTTCACACCTCAGTCTTTTGCGTTTTCTGCCTGTGGCTTTCTCCAAACCCGACTCTTCTCCATTGTTCAATTTATTATGTTCGTTTTCTTCATGGTTCTCTCCGGTTTTACAATTATCATCAGACTGACTTTCAACTTCAGAGTCATCCTCACTTGAAATTTGCTCATTTGGCGGGATATAATCCATGTCGGACATTTCTGCGTTGTCTTCTAACATCTCAATCTCATTGTCATCCTGAGTGTTTCTGATATTATTAGATGAGTATGTGAGATTTTCTTGTTCTTCTGGATTGTGGCTAGAGGCTTCAATACTTGGGAAATTCTCTTCTATTGGTTGATCAATATACCCGTAATCCAAGTCGGACGTTACTGCGTTGTCTTCTAACATCTTAGTTTTATTGTCATGATGAGTGATAGTGATATTATTAGATGTGTATGCGAGATCTTCTTGTTCTTCTGGATTATGGCTAGAAACTTCAACACTTGGAAAATTGTCTTCTATTGATAGGTCAATAATAATGAAATCATTTTCATTAGCATTCAAAATAAAATTTTCCATATTTGTATTATTTCCCTTTGTTTCGTTGCATTCAGGTACAGATACATTTTCTGAAAGAAAAGCTCTTTCGTAAACAAAGTCAGATAGTATAACAAAAATATCAGAAAAAGTTTTGTTTGAAAAAAATAAATAAGATTAAACAAACTTTCAATCTGATATTTGGGAAAATGTAAAGTCTAGAATATCACTTACTTATGCAATCGTTTGCATGATTATCTTGCACCAGTTTTTGAGCAGGAACGTTACTTAAAGTTTGGGATGCATTGATGATGGCTTCTGAAAATAAATTTCCCAAAATTATTTTTAATCTTGTTAGTTATATTTTTGACTTTGACAATTGACGATTTTGCGAAACAGATTTTTAAAAAAACATCAGAATAATTTCAAAAACACCTGTACAATGAGCAGACTCAAAGGAATTGGCAACAGTGGCAACATCTTCATTGGTGGTACTTTTAAGCAAACGTAGTATCTTTAATCCTCGTGATTCCATGATTTCTTTTACTATAAGTGAAATAATATAATTAATTATTAATAATCATAATAGAGCACAATAAAATGGAAATAACCGCAAATGACGTATCTCCATGAAATAAATCATCATGCTACCAGTAAAATTACGTATCTCCATTTAACGGTTATGACTTGAAATTATATAATAAATGTATATTTTATTATGATAAAACCCATGCACATTTGACTTACCTTTTCCAATCTTAATACATATCTTAAATAACAATAATACACGTGAATTTTCACAGAAGCGCAGCAACGTACTGTACTGGAACGTAAACATGCATGGACTGACGGGACATACGAACATTGCGATCAAAATATGGCGCGCTGGAGTTACGACTTTTTCCGAATAGTATTTATTTGACGAAATTAATTAAAATACAGTTCGGCAATTTTCCAGCGCATTCGTTTGCGTCTGCTTTAATAGATGGCGTAAAAATCGAAATTTGGCCAAATAATGGAGTTACGCACTTTGCTAATTACACCGACGATATACTTACGTTAAGTTTGATACTTTTAGTATAAAATTATAACATCGATTTAATTGTCCAGACTTTCTAAAAAAAAACAGTTAAATAAAACGATATCTGAAACCCGGTCAATACAAAATTCCATTTTCGGAAATCAAAACACTGTCTCTATTACGTTTTAGAAAAACGGAAAAAGGTGTATTCATTTCTGTTAATAAGATACAGCCGGCCAGCCTCTCTTAGTTACACACACTGCACATCGATGGTAAAGTAAGAATTCAAAGTTTGCAGGATGTTATTTTACTGGAATTATTCATACGTTTCAAAATCTTTTGTTGTCCTTATGTGAGTTGAAGAGCCCCAGAAAAGCAGGCCATACTAGAGATGGAAATGCACAACAATCTCAGAATGCTAACGGACACAGTATTTTAAATATTTCTTTTTTTTTTATAATATATCACCAGACACACAATATACCACAAATACTAATATTAATCTGAAGCTGCCAAGTCCCACTATAAATTGTGGGCATGAAGGCGAGAAGTTATGGGTAGTATTAGTTTATATTCTTGGCAAAGGGTTAATATTTCGACGGCAACGGGTAAAAAAGAACAAGAATAATTGGAAAAAACTATATTTCAAAATTGTCAAAAATTAATATTGGGTAGGTACATTAACACTGTTTAAAATTTGTCGCTGAAAGGGTTTGGCGTAAAGCTTTAACAATTTCTCTTCCTACGGCGAGAGCCATCGGAGGTGGGACAGCGTTGCCAACCTGTCGATGTTTGTCTAAAATATTTCCGTTAAATTTGAATCGATCTGGAAATCCTTGAGATCGAGCGCATTCTCGGACACTCACTACCCTGTTCTGTTCGGGATGAAGAACTGAAAAAAATATTTTAAAATTAGATACAGATGTGCTTAGTGTTTTTTCTTTCAAATACTCTATTATCCACAAAATATTAACCGATTATTCTTAAAAAGCAAAGTGCTTAACTAATATTACTTATTCAATAGCCAAAAAATTGAACATAATTTCCTTTTCTCACAGACGGCGTCACGTAGCATGTCGCCCAGACGAATCCTTTAAGAATTCAAGTTAATAATTTTTAGTTTTGTTAAGCAAAATCGCCTTAGACTAGGCAGGCATGTGCAACCTACGGCAACTCTGTCGTCGGCATCAGGCGATCCTCGGTATGCTGTGGTTTACAATTTCGCTCGCATCAAGGGCACTTATATATACTCATACAGTTTTCGCAGTTTCGTTGCATGCGTCTATAAGTAATGTGCGAAAAATTTAAAATGAAGGTAGTATATGTCAAGATTGGTCAGAAAATTCTTTTTTATTATTCATAATGACAAACTCATGTGCCAAATATGCAACGAGATTATTTCAAGGCTAAAATAATTTAACCCAAAATGACATTACGATCAAAATATCAGAGGTATAATTCATTTACTGATGAAGCTCAAACTGACTAATTAAATCAAATAAATTAAGAACCCTCCAGATGGTATTTTTAAAACAACACAACGAAATTGTAACAAAATTTCGCCATGTGAACTGTCACTCCATGCCATGTGTTGATATTCACTTTCGTTACACTGAAGATTTACTTGAGCTACAACCAATGAAGGGTAACTATAAACGAAAAAGTATTTTCAAAGAAATTGAAAAATATAACCTTATATTGGGAACTTTGATGTGGCGTAGCAATAACTCGCTAAGCGAGGATTTTGGAGTATGCTTTATCCGGTGTTAGAAGCCATTATGGTGATTAGCGACGTTTGTATGCCCTCATGTTAAGAGGTAAGCATTCTTTATCAACTGCAGATGTTTTGTGCTTCTCGTGACCTTAATTAATTACATTTACGTATTATTTTGCTTTTTTATTTATATCGGACTCGATTTAGTGGCTAAATTAATCGGCGTGACGTCATACTAATTAGAGAATAATTAAGGGTTATAGCCTTACATATTTGGATTGAATAGTAATTTTTATTTATTCGCTGGGGTTCGTGATTGATCCAATTAATTGTTTTCATTATATTTCCGACGAAACGTAATGTAGATGTTCGGTAATAAAGTTATTTCATTTATTTGACCTGTTAGCGAAGCGGGTTAGATACGGGTGTAAAATTCAACCATTAATTATCACGATATTTTATCAAGGCTATGGCTTAAAGCGAAAAAACTGCAACTAATACCGACACAGCTAATTTCATGGAAATTTAATCGTACAGAAGTTAATGCAATAGGGAAGTGTTGTTTTCTCCTTTAATTTTAATAATTAATCGTGTAATTAACTTCTGTGGTTAATCGGTTTCTACTATTAATTAGACACTGAACCGGGAAACTCGGTTGTTAGGGGTAATGTAGTTTTATTTATTATTAGTTTTCGTTGCTAAGGGAAGCCATCAGATTGCGTTGTTGAATGCAGATTACATCATATTTTCGTTCATTGTTATTACCTTACTTAATTTCTTTTTTCTTGAATTATTAAAATAAAGAGACATGCTTTCTATTTGATATTTATTTATCAAATTTGTGTAGTACAATTTTTCATTAATTATTTATTTTTGTTCATTATGTGGACCATAGTGTACTCTTTTATCAATATGGTTTGAATATTATATTGTACCAGACTTAGTACAATTCATAAAATCTATTTTATTGCTTTTATACAGTATGATAACCGTAGTTTACTCTTTTGTTAGTATGGTATGAATATTATGTATCAGATTTAGTACAATTCATAAAACCCATTTTATTGCTTTTTCTATAGTATGGTAACCGTAGTTTATTCTTTTATCAGTATGGCATGAATATTATATTGTGCCTGATTTATAACAACTCCTAAATATCCATTTTATTCTTTTTTTTGCACAGCATGATAACTATGGTTCACTCTTTTATCAATTTAGTAAAAAAATTGTTGTACTACTTAGTACAATTCATGAAATCTATCTTACAGCTTTCTCTTCTGTATGATCACATCTTTCATCAATGTAGTACAAATATTATATTGTACTGGACTTAGTACAATTCATAAAAGTGATCTTACAACTTTCTCTTCCGTATGAAAACACCTTTTATCAATGTAGTATAAATATTCTATTGTACTAGTACATTTCATAAGAATCAATTTTATGACTTTTTCTTCATCAAGATAACGGTGTTGTTTGTTTATCGATATGGTGCAAGTGTTGGCCCCGTTTCACACGAGTCCGACATCGGATATCCGGTTTATCCAGCACGTTTCCGGTGTCCAACTGTCCGACAAACGTGTGAAAGCTTTCATTTCATCTTACGTACCTCGCGATCGGATATCCGATACCGGATGATCTTATCCGAAAATTTGAAAAACAGATTGCAAGTCACAAAATACCAAAACAGTATCTCTTTAACCCAAAATACCAACTAATCTTTTATTATGCATATAAATGATATTGTAAATAACGTTAAAAAGTGCAACATACAACTTTTCGTAGATGATACTTTGCTTTATTGTATAGGTGATAGCATTAAAGACACTGTAAATATAATTAATACAGAACTACACGGACTAATCAGCTGGATGAATAAAAATAACCTGACAATTAATGTTGAAAAACAAAATTTATGATTCTCAAAAGTAGATCTAACAAAATGGACATCAAAGCTCAAATTGACAAAGCACATTTTTAAATCAATAAAGCATAACAATCCTACCTCTTCCCTGTTTTCCCATAGGTTCGGGATTAGTGATGGTAGTTCCAAAAAAACCATCCCATTCCAGTCGTCCGTAGAGCCCTGCCCAGTGATTATGTCTGTCGCCTGTGTGCGGTAAACACCACGGAATCAATGTATTGTTTTGCTTGTCAGTGGGATCGCATGCAATCCCTTTCGCACATGCACATACACCCTTTGGTGGATCAGATGCTTTTTGCTTTTTTGTTCTGAAATTGACAAAACACATATAATTTCCTTAATTCAGCTGTTAGAAATATACTATATACTTTTAATAAGGTAAGGTCGTTACCTCGCAATTCACCCCTCTGTCCATGTCACATTTTACAGAGGTAATAATGAATATCACAGTATGTCAGTACAGAAGAACTATATTTACATGCTATTATTATACCCTCATCCCCATGGATACCCAAAATTTTTCGAAAAATGGGAAAAAATTTAAAGAACGTAAAAATTTGTTCGGAAAGTTAATGAAAGAAAGTATTATAAAATGAAATATGAAAAAAATATATATATAAAAAAAGTTAGAGAAACGCTGTGTTCGGCGGAAAAAAGGCGAAGGAGTTTATCTACGAGGTAGAGGATGCCAAAAATGGGAAAAAATGCTTTATGAAAAAAAAGTTGAAAAAAAGCAAAAAAAAAATAAAAAAAAAAAAATGTTGAGCTTCACGGGGTCATTGAGTTTATCTACGAGGTAAAGGATGCCAAATATGCTTTATGAAAAAAAAGCAAAAAAAATTTAAAAAAAAATGTCGAGCTTCACGGGGTCATTATACAGTGTGTTCCAGGATAGGACAAATAGACAAAAAAAAATTGAATTTAAAATCAGTGTTTTAGGATTATGGTCTGCATGGTCTGAAACGACAATTCACCAAATTTTACTCAAATCGGTATTATACAGGGTCAGTTATAACGATATTGGAAAATATCGCCACTAATGAAGTACCTTTAATTTAATAGATAGAGCAAAATATTGTTACGTTTTTCCCGTGGGTTCTTAACAGAATTACAACTTTGCTATTTTCAACTCATACTCTCTTTATTCACTACCACTGTATACAATTTAACTCACTAAACTAGTCTTATAACTTTACCACTAATATCTATTCAACACTCAATGATTAACTGAACTAACTGACTATCCGACTTAGGTCTGCTTATATATAATCTCAAATCTATCACGAATATTCGGGAAGTATTCCGAGGCCACTCTATATGATCTCGACGAGGCCATCGAGATAATTCCAGCTATCCCGAAACTTCGCGGCGGGCCGGTCGATGATTCATACAGACAGAGAAGCCAGGGGCACGGCGGGGCGGCTAGTTCTATAGGGTAGCACAAAAACGTTCGGATGGTTGTTAGTCGTGACAATATTTTGTCTATGTAAAGTGAATGGAATAAAATTTAAAAAAAAAACCTGAAAAAACCTTGAAAATATCTAAATGTGTTAGCATTTTTTCCAATGCAGCACTTGCATGTGAAAAGTAGTATATGGATGCATTGACCAAGACCATTTTTTTTTAGAAATTCTTGGAGAAGGTTAAAATAATATTTACTCAAAATTCCACATATTCCAGTAATTGTTGAGTAATATGTTATATACGATATTTTGGGTTCTGAGGCAGCTGATAAGCTGAAAAGCCAGAAGAAAAAGGAACACACGACATTTAAAACACTATCCATCCATTCCCAACGATTATTCCGATGATTGGTAGTCATGAAAGAAAAGGGAAAAAAGGGAAAAAAGAACATGATTTTCCCTAAATTGTAATTTGACAGAAATGTTAAAATTAAAATATTCAAATTCATTTTAAACGTCCGATTAAAGCAGCTGCTGAACGTAAAAAAAAATTACTACTTAAACTGAAACTTCTGAAAGAAATTAGAAATTGAGTTTTTATTTTTGTTGAAGCTTTTCTTTATCAACTTTTGCCCCCGGTTTCTTTTTTTATTTTTTTTTCCTTTTTTTTCACCAAAAACCGCGCTTCTCTAACTTTTTTTATTTTTATTATTTTTTTTTTCTTTAGTTCGTGTTATAATCCTTTTATTAACTTTTCAAACAATTTTTATTTTTTTATTTTTTTCTTACTTTATAATACTTATATTAACTTTCCGAACAATCTATTGTTTTTTTTATTATTATTTTTTCTTATTTCGTTTTATAATACTTTTATTAACTTTCCAATTTTTTAAGTTTTTCAATTTTTTCCCATTTTTTCGGAAATTTTTGAGTATCCGGGGAGGTGGGGTATAATTCTCCGCCCACTGACCGCTTGCCAGATTTTCGATCCGAGGCTCCGTTGCAGAAATATCGGCAAAAACGGGTTTTTCCCAAAATCGCCCAATTTAATTAGAGTCCCGTCCCCCCATATGGTCAAAGGTAGCCGCCCCATGGGACGACCCCGTAGCTTTTTCCGTTCTCCCGAAATTAATTATTTTAGTTTTTTCTTCTTCCTTCTCCTGGCTGAACGGGAAGGATGGGTCCAGTTTTCGTCCAGAAACCTCATTTTACCCCGACTACATGTCCTGAAAATTTCAACCCTCTAGCTATACTGGAACATGCTTAATTAAAAGGACGTTTCACTGTAATAAGCGTTTCATTTTTTCTGACTTTACCCTCGCTAAAGAAGAGTCGAATTGTAAAAAATATGAAAATATACTTGTAATTTGAAAGAAATAAATATTTTTGTTTCATTGAAAAAAATTGCCATAATTTAAAAATTACTAGACATTGACAATTCAATATCATACCTAATCCTACAGTAAGACCCGATATATCCATCTCTTGATAACTTTATCAAGAAGATAACTGTTACAGGAACATATATTGCAACAGTTAGTTTCATGGTAATTATGACTTTGGTAAAGTTACAAAAATATGGATATATCGCCTCTAAGCCAAATAAATGTGAATATTGTAGAAACAATTAAACTTCCTCAGGTACAAACCAACACATGAAACCACCTTAAAGGGTTTCATGTACTCAAAAGGATTAAATGCCAGACAATTATAGAGAAGTACAGATACAATTATTGTATTTACTTACTTGTAAGGATATAGCAAAACACTGGAATATGTACCGTCGTTTAGTTTAACAGGAATGTTCGGCAAATCTCGCCAATCGGATCCGGGAGAGGTAGGAATATGTGAAAATCTAGCTTCAACCAAGGAAGACATTTCTTTACATATGTGGTCTCTAACAAGCTGATTTTCCTCTATTCCTAAAAAAAATATCTTTTAAAATGGCTCTAAATCAGAGTTTTATCCACAATATCGAAACAGACGCGTTTCGCTAACCATGTTAGCATCATCAAGAGATGCTTAAAATCTACTTAACTCTATTTTATGCTAACTTTAGTTTGGGTTACTTAACCCGAACTAACTTTAGTTGGTATAAAATAAAGTTGGGTAGATTATAAGTTTAGTTTTAATCATCTGATGATGCTGACATGGTTAGCGAAACCCGCATCGAGTGCAAAAATTATGTTTCGGTATTGTGGATAAAACGCTGAGTTCCAAACCCCAGCATAGTTTAAAATAGCTGATACAGACATACTCTCTCCGATGATACGGCAACAGCATCGCGGAGCGGTAAGTAATACTACGGCTTGCGTGCTATTTTATAAGAGGGGAAAGAAGAAGGGGAACAATGTTGGCGTGTTCATATTTAGTAAACAAATCTGTCTACTTTTTTTATATGTCTTCGATTGAAAGTACCATTAACTGCGGATCATATTATGGCACATTTTATGAATGGGGCCGCTTCAGTCTCAGGTTCAAGGATGTAAAAAATGTAAAAACAATCACAAAATACGCTGGAGTGTATTTTTAGTAAATTCAACTTTAAGAAAATCAAAAACTTCATGTGAGTTCCATACACAATTACCTCGTATTATTCTTTGAAAATGGGACACAGCTTCAAAATCATATGGCATTTCTAATTTGTTGCATCCATTTCTAATTTCTGGCAGATCTGCCATGGCATCTCTGACGCAGATCGTTCTATAGGGGGCGGATTCTGTCCATTCACAACCTAAAACAAAACACTATTTAATTTTAAAGACCTGCATGCTACTTCAAAAGGTATCATTTTTTTTTTAAATATAGCATAGAAATATTTAAAAAGAAAAAAAATTAATTATCGATCATTTACAAATGGGAATGACAGAGGTAAAACACTCAGCCCGAGATCCAAAGTGTCCTACATATCTAAAGAAACTAGAAAAAATAAGACTTCAAACAAATTATGGAAATAGTGAAATTTTTTAAATAAAACAGATATTACCGATATCGTTCCAAAATCAAACAAGACTTCGGTGACAGAAGTACAAAAATTCTGCAATGCAGGTTATGAACATCATACTGAAAGTATCTCGTTATTTACCAAAATGTCCAATCAATAGGGAATGCAATAGATAGATTTAGAGTGTATGCTGGAGGAAAATACCAACTGTAAAGCTATTTGCATAACAGAATATTGGAAATTGAAAGAGCACTTGCAAAACATAGCCATTAAAAACGTTACATTAGTGTCAGCCTTTTTCAGGAAAGAAAATCTACATGGAGGGGCCGCAATCTATGTTAAAAGAGGTACTCAATGTCTACAAAACAATAAACATGTTAATATTTCAAATGCTGGTGTGATTGAATGTGCGAGTGTAGAGGTTGTATTTAACAAAAAAACTGTAATTATTTTATCAATTTATAGGCCTCCAAATTGATCTTTTGAACAGTTTATTGAAAAACTAGAAACTACTTTAATAGATATTTTTAGCGAAAATAAGTCAGTTATAATGTGTGGTGATTTTAATGCAGAATTTATAAAAAATAACGATAGAAAATTGGTCCATTTCAGTCACTCCATTGTGTACCACCTTCTCCCGAGGAGATAGTTCAATTGGCCAAAGGTTTAAAAAATAAATATAGCGGTGGTGATGATGAAATACCAATTTGCATGGTAAAATTGTCAATAGTTCAATTAAAAGAAGTACTGGCATATATCATTGGGAACTCATTTAGATATGGAATATTTCCTGACCAGTTAAAATTGGCTGTGATAAAACCTTTGTTTAAAGGTGGAGATACAAAGAAAACCGATTAGTTTATTGCCTAGCTTTTCAAAAATATTTGAAACAGCAATGTGTAGAAGACTGCTCGATTTTTGTAATTAATGTAATATATTTACTCAGAGTCAACATGGGTATCTTAAAGGTAGATCTACATACACAGCTGTTTTTCAATTTACAAGGAAAATACTTGAGTTGATGATTGCCTTAACAGAGAATTATTAATTAAAAAATTCACAGATTTCGCAATCCTTGCAACCATCGGAGACATTGGAAATGATAACACCATAAATGAAACGCAAATAACTCTCTATTATACATAACTTTGGAGATAAGTATAACAAAAACATAATACCTACATGTACTCGTATATGTATTAGTATAATGTAGGTAGGTGTATTGGCAAATTTAGTATTAACAAATAAATAAAACGGATGTGTGGAAAACACGCATTAAAAATAAAATACATAAGTATCTAACCAACCATATTGGATTTACAAATTTAAAGAACTTAAATCTAACATTTAAAACATGAAAATGAAAAATGCTTGTAAAAAAAAGTACCAAGCAATAATAAAACGTAACTTTTGAACTAACATATAGAAACTACATATCTAGTTATTCCTAACCTAGAAAACATCAAAATGAAAAACGCTTGTATAAAAGTATCAAGCAATAACAAAGTATAACTTTTTAAACAACATAATAGAATGTTCAAACTTAACGTTCTTATTCCTAAAGTACAAAACATCAAAATGAAAAATACTTGTAAAGTATATTGGGCAAGAATAAAATATAACTTCTTAGTGAACAAAATGGGTTTGCAAACATAAAAAACAGCTGTGAAATATGTATTATCCAAGAACAAAAATAAACATCAAAATAAAGAATGGTTATTAGACGGTACCTCTTGAGAAAAAAAAATAACAAAACTTAACTTTTTAACCAACATACTGGATTTGCTAACTTATACTTATCCCTAACATGTTAAAACAAATACTTTAATGCAAATGCAGAACTACCATATGGATGTATCAAACTTTTTGCTACCGCTACTAGTAGATGCACCTATATTGAGGTTATCATCTTCATCACTTGAAGAAGATGACTGAACTTTTTTAGTATTCTTGAATTCCGCAAGGTGCTAGAAGCCGAAAGACCGTTTTGGTGCTCTTTGAATTTCGGCGACTTTCATATATGCCAAGGACTCTACGTTAAAATCTAAACTAAAGCCACTCTTGGTAATCTTGGATCCTTTTACCGAAATCATCACAGCTGCATGCAAGTATGAAGGTACTATCAACTTCTTCCATTTTGACGGATTTATAGTGGTACCGCTAATTTCCGCCAAACTTACATGTATTTGGCTAGGGACGTCGAAAGTATTAGATATGCGTAAACCAAAGACACCAGGTGTAGTTTGTCCGTTTATGACTTTGGTTGCAGTCATCAGTTTTGTTCGTAAAGTCTTCAATGATTCTTTGATGTCCACAATACCAAAGCGCTCTACAGCCGAACGAAACTGTTGATTATCAGCCAAACATTTCATATCATTGATGAAACGCTCCAAGAACGCTTTATCATCGCCTTACTTTCCGTGTTCCACCAATGCTGAATGGTCGGGACTAACAGTGAAACCCGGTGTCGCGGCTGTAATGCTCTTATATCATGAATCGTCGATCTACAATAATATTCCTCGGAGGTAGTAATAAAAATCCCATATGCGTTCGTTACAGCGAATAACAAGGGAGGTTTCTTATACTGAAATTGAGAAAAATTTGCCTTACTTATCGGACTTTTTCGAAATTTGTAGCTCATGTCCTGCAACTCAGCGGCGATGCGAATGGGTTGACAATCTGGTAAAGACCTCTTGTAACGAGCATAAAAGTTTTCCATTTCAGATGAATCAAACAATGTGCCTATAACAAATGAAAAAAATTAAAAGCTCATCGTCGATTTGCTTATCATCTTAAAATTACCTGATGGTGGTTTGACCAGATAAGGAGTCTTGCCAATCACATCGTGCTCGTCTTCATCTGATGATGATAGTGATGGAACATCCGGGGGAAATCTACTCTTCGATAGTAACTGAGGACTCGGCTGCAGTGACACAAAACTGTCTCGATCAATGTCATAATTAATATCGTCAGCAGAAAAAGAACTCTCTGGCTTGGAATGTGTCTTCTCATATTTCGACTTTTTAGTAGCTTTGGATGGAAGTTTGCCCTTACTGGAAGCTGCCATTTCAGTTTGCGAAAAGATGCGCTTGAACGCCGAATCTTTATTGGTAGTCGACATTATTAACTAGCACTAATCAGTATTTGGTATTGTCTATAGTCACTAATTACTTATAAACTATCTTCGGCGTCCGAGACACTAAGACACTGCTCGGGCGTGGCGAGCCGTAAATCGGGTAAAAGCGATGCAGCAGCTACACCTGCTACTCGACGTGGGTCGTGATGTTGACTGCAGCGCGCTGACGCGTCAAAGCCGTCGTCCCGCCGGTTTGCCCCTCCCGCTGTATCACTGGCGGGGGGCTTGTCTGTCGACCGCACTAACAGCGGCGTATGCGTACTAAAATACGATACGTATGGAATAACTTCAAATTGTTCGTTTCTGTAAAATATTCCATCTATCGAAGTACCGTTTCGACTTGTTATTAAACTTTTGGAAGCCAGCGATACAGAGTCACGATTCTGTAGATAAGTTGTTAGTTCTGGGCAATTTACATTATAATTAAAATCACCGCATATAAGTAATGCACTATTAGACAAATTGTTCAAATGATTGATAGCAAACATCAAGGTGTACTTGCTAAATCGCATCAACGCACAATCCATTAACTGCGTTATTTGATTTTTTGTCACACCTGGTCTAGCATATAGAGTTATAAGGTAAAAGTGTTTTCTTTGCTGTGCTCTGTCCTCATATTCTATTCGAGCACAACACACGTCTCCATAAGGAATATTTGTAATATCGTAAGTTATTTCATTTCTATTTTTCAACTGAGAAGTCAAAGATTCATAAATAGCAACTCCTCCAGCTCTGTTACGCCCATTATTTTTACGTGCTATGCAACGATAGCCGGCGATATCAGCTGGGGGATCTTTATCTTGCATCCAAGTTTCGGACATGGAAAGTAATGAGGCTTTGGGTAATACTGGATCATGTATGACGTCCAACATGTGTGCATTTAAACTTTGTACATTAAAATAAGCAACAGACGGATATTCAGAATTTTGCAGAAAGTCTGTACATTTTTCAACAATTGTCACCAATTTATGTGTTTCTAAACGTTTGAATTCGGTTCGCAAAATCTGGCGATTCTTATCCTTGCTGCAATGATAGAATTTATGATCGTGTGTTTTATTTGTCAAAAATAAACCTTCGATTGTTTTGGAGCGGGACATAGCTACATACACTAATGAAATTTCGTGTGATTTGGAATACTCATAGCATGAGCCGGTACAACGGGAAACTGTTTTCGTCGAACTTTAATGATTTTTGATTTTACGTCTATTATTCCTTCCCGTCTTACAAGTGGTGTCCACTCCGGGGATAAATCTAAAGCATTCGCATGTGCGGCGTACTTTAACCGTAACATTTTACCTGCATTACGATCTGAAAAATGACTCCATAACCGTACTATTTCGCCATTATCATCCATTTCAACGAATCTCAAGTAGCCGAACGATCCATTAACCAATCGGTCTGCTTTATCTAAATTCTGCGTAAGTATGTATGGACTGCCTATAACCAACAATAGTTTCAACGTCATATTCGCGGTACTAGCCACGTCCATTTTTCTTAATTTATCATGCGTTGATTTTAACTGTTGCACGTTCACATAACCTCGCACTTCGTCTTTAGCTACTGAAAGGAGAACGTCAGCATTGTTTAAAATATTATAGTTGTATTAGTCTACGTCCACGTTTCTATGAAACAGTCGTATTGCACTACGCACATCCATTTGTTCTAGTTGCTCAAAGGTAAAGAACCGACTTTCAATCAAAGACCGCTCAGTATCATCACCATTGCCGATTTTAGTTAAAATGGATGAAAACTGAACATCTGACTGCCTCATTACTTCTTTCAATGGATAATAATCTAAATTATGCCACAACATGTTATCGTGCAACATGTTAGGTGGACGAACGTAAACAGGTCTAGCATTGACGGGCGGTAATTGACGCAAATCACCACAAAATATTATATTGACACCTCCAAAAGCCTGTGTTGAATTGGGTCCCAACGAACGTAACCGCTCTCCAACTTGAATAAGCATATCTGAACTCATCATGCTCACTTCATCAATTATAATCGTTTTAACTCCAAGAAAGTCACATTTCATTGTTTGTAACACATCACTTTTTAATGGCAATCGCCGTTTTGTATTTATGCCGATATTAAATGCTGTGTGAATAGTTGTGCCATCAATATTAACTGCTGCTTTACCAGTGGTAGCACAAGCAATAAAAGCACATTTATTTACATTAGTTCTGATAGTAAATCTATTCGCAACACTTTCAGAACGTAACTTTTACCTGATCCTGCAGGACCAGTAAAAAAGCACTTGCAATGGCAACGAGCCAGCCTGCGTTAGACAATGTATTAATTCTATTGCAAACCGTAATTGTTCAGCATTTAAAGATCGTAACAGGGTGCAGAAATCTGCATGTAATAACATATTTTCTACAGGTCGAACTATACTGTAGCGTTGTATGGTATCTATGTCCTTGTTTCCACCACTATTGAACTGATTTTGCGTTCGTTGTAGATATGGCACCTCCTCGTTCCGTAACGCAGGACCAAGTGGATTATTTTCACTATTTACCTCTTGGTTTAATGCAGCATGTATTGTTTCATCTATAATATGTACCACATTTTCTATAGATAATCCACTTTCATACTCTTTCCTCTTAATTAATAATACGTCAACATGTGTCTCATAAATTTGCACGTACTTATCTCGATCGAGCAGTTCTAATTCCTCGCTTCGAAATGGCCAAAATAGGGTTACTAATTCTCGCATATAATTAATGGGATCGTCGCTTAACTTATATGTTTTCCATCGTAGCACCTTCGCTTTGGTACGTTTCCTATATTGTGCATTATCATTAACGTCTTGGCTAATATGATCCCTATCACTATCATCGCTTTGATTTTCGACGCGATCGAGCAGGCTATCATTATGCAACTGATTTGTTTGTCGAGAACGCTTACGATCGTACCATGCGACGAAATCTGCTAAACACACATTATCTAAATCAGAAGGTCTATTTTCATAGTATTGTATTATGTTAGAATGCCAAACATCAGTTGAATCCCCCGTTACGTTTTCATTATCCATTTGTAGTTTCGACTTTTTTGAAAGAAATCTTTCTGTCGGATGTTGAGTTGGTACAAATACAACTTTTCTGGACGCCTCTGACATCGGCAATCGCAATAAAAACCAAACTGCTTCCTGCGTACACATTTCAACATTACTTAATACACGTTTTCCCACTTGCTTCAAACATGTATCGTAATCCATATCAGGATACTCATCTCTCAACTTTATCAATTCTCGATGTAATGAGCTAAATCCGCGTTCAGATTTATTTACGTAATCTGCCACATACGCTGCGCATGAATACTCATCTAATATGAACTGAATGTCCATATTAGATTGTAATACAGAAGATATGGTAGGATTAAATGGGCTAGTCCAAATGTCATCGATATCACGTCTTAGAAACACCATAGGGCGGTGTATACCATGTCGTATAATAAGCAAATATTCATCTAAAGTCTCAATTAAATTTTGCGCAAAAAAATGATAAACATCAGCGTATTGATTATTTTCTAAATTTTCGTGCAAGCGGTTATATCTTTGGACCAAGGATTCATCTCGATTCGCAGATTCAATTGGTAATAAAATTCTCGTTTCATTCATCGGCCAAAAAGGAGCTCCGAATCTACATTTTCTTGCGTTATTCTTATAACACGTATGCGTATGGTGATGAGTCTGTAACTGTCTCCCTCCAACTAATAAAGATTGATCAACAGTACTTAAAGAATCCAACTGTCTCCCTCCAACTAATAAAGATTGATCAACAGTACTTAAAGAATCCAACAATTCAACTACCTCTGACATGTCTATACTTTGATTCAATCGTTTCTCTATATCAAATGGTGCATTTTCTAACCATAGTAACATGTGACAATGACGGCTACCTCGATGTTGGAATTCAATTCGTCGAAAGAAATCTATAACACGGTACTTTCCGAATGGTCCTGTACTTCGTTTCAAAGCATTAATTATTGTATCAACCAATTTATCGAAATATAAACAACAAATAACGAGATCACTATTAACCAACTCGGCTCTAGCTGTTGCATTCATACGATCAAATATTTCGTCCGGAACGTCCTGGTCAGCTGGTACATTGTTTTGAAATTTATAGATATATTTTAACAATGGAAGCCAATAAGTTTCGGATGCACTCAAGGTAAGAAAGACTGTCGGCTTACCTAACTGTCTCATCATACTAAATAAGTCTCGTTTACGAGTATACCAGTACTGAACAGAATTAGGGATATGCCGCAAAAACGATTCATTCCGTTCCATAGTTTCTTTAATAAACTGTCGGTTTTCAATATCACTTCTAGTAATATTATGAACATTAGAAGTGTTTGCTCGAAACATAACATTTAAACTGTCTATAACACGAAGTCTCATTACCTTTGCCGCCATGTACAAAATATGATTACTAAATGAAAAACTTTTGTATTCCATGCAAAAATTTTAATCCAAAAAGGACGTCTAATCAGCGTAACAGAGCGCTTTCGGCCTTAGCCATCATCAGTGTTACTTGTCAGTTGGAACAAAAGATATCCACAAGAGGCACAAACAACATCAAAACGACAACGGTCACATCAAAATTTAAAAAACACTCTACATTATAAGAAAGGTTCACATAATTTAAACATTTAACAAATTAAAGCCAGACGTGGAAACCACGCTTTGATGGTATGACAAACATGTCTCTGTCGACAAGCTTGACAAGTAAGATGATTAGACTTAACTCCACGTCGATCACGTCTTCTTATCTCACTCGTAGCCATCGAATAAGGAGTAGCTCGCACCGTGAACTCTCGTGGTTGACCAAAATAAATCATAGGAAAAGACAATTCTTCAGCGTCTGTGTCGAATGATAAAGCGAATGGTTGGGCATGCTGTACCGGCGCCATGTCAAGAATCATATCCTCTCCCCAAAACAATGTCTCTTGCATCTTCGCTAAGATTTCTTCTGACGTCATACGATGTTCATTATTTTTAGAAACGTTTTCAACGGTTCGTCGTATATTAATATCGATATTGCGATAGCTGTCTGCAAGGAGATGGGTGTAACGCAAGGTACCGTCATCTTCTTCATCATCAGAACAGCTGGCGTTGAAAAACGAGTCATGTATTACAATATCATATTTGCGATACAATGGCGTTTTCACTAATTCTTTTAGCCATAGTTTTATATTCCTTTTTGAAATACACCCGGCCATATATGAACTATTATGAAGTAATTTTCGTTTGAGGCACACATTAAACGTGAAATCATCTTCCAAATGTCGCGGCAATGCCATAACCATATTATTAACATCTACAGGCACATTCACAACTTGGCCAATTATTCGTCGAGAACCAGCAAAATATCTCATATGGCGAATTTGCATGAAAGGTATGCGCGGTGAAATAAGGCGCTCAGATAATGGACATAAGTCTGGCAAGTCTTTCGGAATTTCAGGATAAAAGTACCCGTTCATTGTTGCCAAAGCAGGAATTTTCTTACGACGCAGAAACGTACAGCAATTAGAACAAACCATGAACGGGTCTTGCATTTCATAATAATTTAGTGATTTTACGAAATCATAAATAGGCGAATTAATTCGAACGTGGGTTAATCTGCTCGTCCACCAAATTCGATCACACACGCGGCAATAATCATCCAATTTATCAGAAAAAAAATGTTTATCCATATAATTCTTGAAGTGTACTTCAATATTAGACCGTCTTCTTTCTGGCCGCTTTACGTTTTCTCGACCGGACCAAAAATGAGTACATACCTCTAATGGGGATGGGTTCTCTACTTGTACCGTTTGATTTTCATTATATACCTCTTCACTGTAATTCTGTTCCTGTGTCACATTACTGTCATTATTTTGAGTCAAGCACTCAGAATTTTCAAGTTTGCGCATCTTCACACGCTCACGATACCGTCTATTTCGTTCACTTTTTGATAACGGCGTTTTCTTAGTCAACTCACTAGAATCATTTTCCGCTTCACGTAAGCGCTTATGTGCGCGATATCGCTTACAATTTGTGCTATTTCTTGAATTTTTAGAATCCATAGCTGCAAAAGAGCGCCGATCGTCCCATGAAATGTTCGTAAGGGAGCGTAATTGCCGTAATATCTCTAACACAACGTACCACGGCTCTCGTAGTATGACTACTAAAGCTCTCGCACTGACGCTCGGAACTCTTTCCAGTCTCTCGCAATCCCGCCGCGCCGTAATCGCCGTCGACCGGCCGACCGTGCACGACCGCTTACAATCTTTCTCGATCTCTGTCGCACCGCTGTCTTTTGACCTTGAACAGAAACTTGGATCTGGCTACCATATACGAAAACATAAACATTCCCAATGTTAAAAAACTAACTCAAACTCAAAACAGCTTTATTATCATAAGACAGAATCTCATTGACAAAGCAAAACTATAATATAGCTAACTGCAAACTGTAACAATACATATAAAGAGTATTAAAATCTTTATGCCCTATAAATATAAAATATGAAGGAATAACCTGACCAATAACATATCACATTATAAAACCCTACAACCTAGATTACAAATAATACCATCATATACATCCCTAGTTGTTGTCCATAAAATGTTGTTAACCGATAAAACAAGGAATATAAAACGTACATAACGGAGCGTCACACTTTAATAAAAAACAAGCAGGTACATACAATATTGCTACATTCCTAGAAAGAATCGGCAAAAAAATCCGAGACAGAGTAATAGGCTTTATCCAGAACCACCCTCTTCACTTCCGCTTTAAACTTTCTAGCACACACAATCTTTCTAACTTGTCGCGGAAGGCGGTTAAATATTTTTTTACCATTATAAATAAAAGAGTTTTTGACCAAAGTAGAGGTTGGTATAGGAGGTGCCGCGGTGTGAGTACTTCGCACAGAGTAGAACGGTGTGGCCTGAATTTCATGTCTACATTTCTTATGAATGAGGCAGGCTGTCTCCTGGATGAAAATACAAGGAAGTGTTAAAAGATTATTCAGGACAAACAAAGGACGACAAGACTCACGTCGCTTCATCCCAAGCATGAATCTCAGGGCTCTCTTCTGAAGAAGAAAAATAGTTCTGAACAAATAACCCGAATACGCACCCCAAAAACATATGCCATACCTTAAGTGAGCCTCTATAAGGGCGAAACATACACTCCTAGCTGTTGCACCATCCAGCCCTGAGAAACGACCCTCAAAGCATAGCAACCTCTAGACAGCTTGGTGGACAACTTCAGAATATGCTGATTAAATTTTAATTTATTGTCCACAACTAAACCCAGAAACTTATTATAATCTACATTCCGTATCCTCTCTGCATTCAAAAACACATTCTCCACCCCACACTTAAAGCTAACAATATTTGTCTTCGATATATTAATAGTCAGAAAATTTGCATCGCACCAGTTTTTTAGACTTACCAAACCGGCACTAATAACGTCTTCCAAATGGTCATTGCGTTTAAAATGACACAAAATGGTTGCATCATCCGCGAACATAGTGAATGCGCCCGATACATTCAAAGTTACAATATCATTGATATAAATCAAAAAAAGCAACGGCCCAAGGACAGACCCTTGCGGGACACCGGAAGTTAATCTTAAAGTTGATGATACTTCGCTGTCAAGAATGACCGACTCGGTCAAGTACGATCTCACCCAAGTCAAAAACGCGCCTCGGAAACCATAGATTTCAAGCTTGCCGAGCAGTACTCCATGATTCACACAATCGAATGCTTTAGTGAGATCACAGAACACCGCAGCGGCAACCTCTCCCTCATTTAAGTAAATATAGTTCTTTTAAAAAAGAAAAAATCGCATCATTAGTGCTTCTCTGAGCCTGGAATCCGAATTGAACTCTACTAAGTGTATCATGTGCTATCAAGAAGGTGGTAATACGTTTCTTAACAAGCTTTTCAATAATTTTTGATAGTGTTGGAAGTAGCGACACTGGCCTAAAGTTCGATGGGGACTCGGGATCTCCCCCCTTAAAAAGTGGAACAACTCTGGCAATCTTTAAGCAAGGTGGCAAAATACCAGAAATAAAAGATAAGTTAATAGCCTCCGCCAGTGAGCTAGATAGATATGGAATTAGGGGGCATGTAAATAACTGGCTTGAGTCTTACCTATCCAATAGACGACAAAGAGTAACATTATAAAAAATGATCCAAATGTAAAATCAGATATAAAAGAGAATTCTACATACACAGCTGTTTTTCAGTTTACAAGGAAAATATTTGAGTTGATGATTGCCTTAACAGAGAATTATTAATTAAAAAATTAGATAGATATGGAATTAGGGGGCATGTAAATAAGTGGTTTGAGCCTTACCTATCCAATAGACGACAAAGAGTAAAAATTATAAAAAGTGATTAAAATGTAAAATCAGATATCAAAGAGAATTTTGTAGGGGTTCCACAAGGGAGTATTCTGGGTCCGGTTTTGTTTATCATTTTTATCAATGATTTATGTAATATTATAGATAATACCAACACTACGATTACAAATTTTGCAGATGACACAAATTTGATTATAGGTGAATCCTCAGTGGAAAAATATAATTTCAGGGGCTAATGAATATTTAAATAAAGCAAAAGATTGGTTTTCGAAAAACCAACTTATCTTAAATTAGAAAAAAAAACAAACGTGCAAATTTTTAGAACGATTAGGTCAAGGCATGAAATACCTGATACAATAAATTTATTAAATCAAGATTTTATTTTAAGTGAGCACCAAATTCCTGGGTATGTATATTGATCATTTTCTGAAATGGGATACACATGTGGATTTTGTAAATAACAAGATAAATAGAATATGTTTTAGCTTGAGAGTTCTTTGTAAATACATGAATGAAAAGTCAATGAGAATCTTGTATCAGGCAAATTTGGAATCGGTATTAAGATATGGGTTAATATTCTGGGAGTCAAGAAATCTGTCAAGTATATTTGTTAGTCAAAAACGAGCTATTCGCATAATTTTAAATTTGGGCTATAGGGAGTCTTGCAAAGAAGTTTTTAAAAGAGGAAAATTTTTCACCATATATGCATTGTATATCATGGAATGTTTAACTTTTTTGCAGAAAAATAAACTTATATATGTGTATTATTTACACAAGATAATACAACTTTTAGTTATGTAACTCGAACTCAAAACATTTATTTTCCATATCACAGATTAACAATGACTCAGAGACATCCGATGTACATGTGTATAAAGTTCTTTATAGGCTTCCGAATAGGATTAAAAATATAACTAATTTTAAACCGTTTAAATGTAAAGTTAAAGATATTTTGTTGGATATTGAACCATATTCCATAAATGATTATTTAGATAGGCAGGTAGTATAGTACGAGTTTCTATGTGGCGTCATTTCATTTCCTTTTGCATTGGTTGTGTACTTAATTAATGTAAATAAGTTTTGCAATAAAGAAATTTTCTATTCTATTCTATTCTATTCTATAATGATCCTATATATTTATTGCTTCCCAGACTTAACTTGATTAGAACTCCTCTCTAAATTTCCCACCAATCATAATATAATTCTTGCTGGTGATTTTAATGTAAATTTTGAAGACCCAACTAAAGCCACTCTGTTCTCGTGTAACTTGTTTGCATCTTTCATCATTACACCTACGCCCGTTATGTGGGTCATGTAATGTGTTTAACTTGGCCATGTCTGACCATATGCCATTCTAGTTAAGATTACTTACAAGTAAGTAGAAAGAGACAGCAAATTAGACAGAATTTATAGTACAAAAAATTTCATACTTGTTGGAACTACCAATATGCTTAAGAGAGCCGCTCACCGTATTTCATTCTATTTTGGTAGACAAATGTTTTCCAGTTCGCCCAATAAAAACGAAGCATAGGGACCGCAAAAAGTGGTTCGCTATTCTGCAATCTAAGAGTCCCGAGTCTTCTTAAGAAGTTCTAACCCAATAATCAGTTGGTATTGTTAGTCGCTTTCTCTGGGTATCGCAAATTTACAAGGCTGTTTTACGTGCTGCGAAGAGTCTAATATTCTAAACATGTGCAACGATTTACTAACAGGTAACGTGAAACTTGGCCAATTGTTAGTGAAATGGCTTCTAGAGTTAGCAACTCTCCTGAAATTAAGACTGACTTTTATTTGGTAAATGATTCCATTTTGTTTGTCCTACTAATTCCTCTTGCGATTCTTTAGTTTAATTTTGCCTGTTTCCAACTACGCCCCATGAAACCGCATATACAATACGGCCAATGGAAAACAAAAAAGCGGCTAATGATGATGGAATCTCACTTCAATTAATGGAAAAACTTTCTGGGGTTGCCGTTCAGGCTCTTTCCAACGTAATTCATATATCCTTTCAATCGCTCACATTTCCTTCATGTCTAAAGGCGGCAAAAATAATTCCTCTATACAAGGGAGGCGATCATTCCATTCGATATAATAAACCCATTTGACTTTTGTCGACGTAACGTAAACTGATTGAAAAACTGGTAAAAGAACGATTTTTGAAATTCTTCAAAAATTAAAAACTACGCCACAGAACACCTGTGATGCTATGCTTGCAACAATTACAGTTTTCTCTGATCTATTCAAAGCTTCGATCGTGTGACCACAGCATACTGTTGCAAGAGCTCTCAGCTTATAGCGTTAAGGGTTGTCTGAGTATTATCTGGCAGATCGCGTTTAAGCTGAGCATCTGAATGGTGTGTCAGTCATCTGGAAGGCAATTGGTTAGTTGTGGTGTACCACCGGGGGGGGGTCCTTGTTCTTAATATAGCAGCTCACCAGTGATATCACATCCGACCTACTGAAGATAAAACGGTAGTGCGGTGGTGTTTAATTTGCGTTAGGAGAATCATATCTTAGATAAGCACTTTCATTTTGGGGCGCATGTTTGTATTATCTCTTCCAATCAGTTCTGTTTTGCAGAAAATAGCTATCAGATATCTGAATAATGCCCACTCCAAAACACATTGTCGTCCTCTTTTTATAGATATCATGATTCTTACCTTGCATTCTTTGTTTGTTTTGGATAAAGCTTCTAACAAAGATAGTTTTCCTAATCATCAGCGGAATTATATTACTAGACAGGTAAATAATATCCCTTTTCTCATTCCCGGTATTGGTTCGACCAGGGAGGAATCACATTAGTTTGAAACTTAGAGGTGTTTCGAGTATTAGGCGTTTTCGAAATGTACTCAAATCACTTACTCATTTTTTTTTTAAATTCAATTGACGAGTTTTTTTATGCAAATCCAAGTTGAACCCTCATAATAATTGTTACCCTATACCGATCAACCGTCTGTGATTTATTGTATCAAACACATATATTATATTATATATACAATCATGTTATGTGTAGTTTTTAATTCAAATTTCTCATTATTAAGCTTTGTAAATAAGAATTGTATATGTATATGTATTGTTTCTTGAGCAATAATGTCTTTTCAATAAATCAATCTTAATTCATTCCAAAATAAAAGTTTAAAGATATAAAGAAGTGTATATATTTTTTTTATGTCAGCAAGTCAACAATTCTTTAGATTAGAAATACAAGCATTTGATTTAATTTCGATATTACGTTTCTTTACATTCGTCGTGTCGGATCGTGTATATCTTAAGAGGAGCTATATAATACAACTTACCATTTGAATATTTACAATCGTCTACAACAAACGATAGCTGCGTGCCCCGTTTATTAAATACATGTTGTGGCTCCGGATATCTAGGAAGATTGTAGCCAGGTGCCGCCGCTATTAAAATTAATCTCCGTCTAAAACAAAAATTTACAAGTTCAAAAATAAACGACAAACATTAGGGACGTTTTTCTTTTATGACATGGACATGAAATGTTCTTAATAATATTGATCTGTTGATATTACTCTGCTGGGTTTTTAAATTAAAAATTACGCGTTTTTTTTTAGTTAAGTTAAAATTACTATATACTTCAAATTGAAACTTTTAATGTGAGATTATAGATATTGTAATAATAATAATGTCACGGCTAGCAACCATCCCAAAGTTTTTGTGCTACCCTATAGAACTGGCCTTGCAGCGTACCGCGTCTATGTATGAGTCATCGCCGGCCGGCCGCGACTATTCAGGAACGCTAGAATTATCTCAATGCCCTGGTCGAGAATGATATATAGTGGCCTTGCTTCTTCCCGAGTATTCGTAATACACTATAAATTGTATATAAATAGCGTATAGCGCCGAGTTTTAGTTAGTTAATCATTGAGTGTTGAATTGTAAAGAGCTATTATTTGTAAAGTTAAAAGAGTAGGTTAGTATGTTTGATTGTATACAGTGGTAGATAATAAAGAGAGTATTAGTTTGAAATAGTAAAAGTTGTAATTTCGTTCAGAACCCACGGGAAAAACGTTGGTGTCAGAAGTGGTATTGTGAAGTATTCTTCGAGGAGAGAAGAGCGTACAAGTATGTCAACAAGACCGTTTTGATTGGTGGATTCTGTGATCATTTAATAACATTTTATGGTCAATACAAGGAAACAAACGGCAGAAATGGAGCAAATAAATAAAATGTTGGCCGATTTCATGGAAAATCTAAATGCTGAGAGGCAAGCAGAACAGGACCGGCTGCAGAAAATTTTTTAAGATCAAGAAGATAAATGGCAAGCGGATCGGGAAGAAGATGAACGTAGAAGGTAAGCGGATCGGGAAGAGGATGAACGTAGAAGGCAAGCAGATAGGGAAGAGGATGAACGTAAAAGGCAAGCAGAACAGGTCCGAGTTCAGAAAATTTTTCAAGACCAACAAGATAAAAAGCAAGCAGAACAGAAACAGCTTCAGAAATGGATTCTGGATGTAATTGTAGGCGAGCAAGGAAAATTACAGAAAATATTGGACGGTCAAAATGAGAAATTTGAAAGAGTAGTAAACAATATATAAAAAGAAGTTGTAATTGTAAAGAAGTAGGAGACGTACAGAAAGAAATGAAGAATCTACAAGCAGAGGTTACCAGACTAAAAAATCAAGGATCCACCGAGAGGGTATTCGCCACACGACAACATATCAAACTTCCAACCAATGACGGCCAAACATTCTGGACAATGTACAAAAGACAATTTGAAGCCGCTGCTGTTGCCAACGATTGGATAATGAAGAAATGGCTACATCACTAGTGGTGGCACATCGTGGATCTGCCCTGCAACTACTGCAGGCCATTCCCATCAACCAACAAGGGAAATGTGACATACTTGTAGCTGTCCTGGAGACACGATTTGGAGACCAGCACAGAAGACAACTGTATCAAGCACAAGTAAGTTAAACGTCTTATTTAATTGGCCTACCCGAGAGCAACGGAAGAATTTCAAGAGGAACTTGCTGCCCAATATTTCGTGGATGGTATCAGAGATCCAGAATCTCAGAAAATGCTACGTCTAGCCAAATTTGATAACAGCCTGAAGCTTTGGGTAGAGCCCTAGAAAACGAGGCGGCCTGTAACATCTCTAAGCCAAAAATCAGGGCCGTATCCATCCAGGAAGAAAAGCCGACAAACAGCTGTGAATTAACTGAGATGGGCGAAATTTTGAAGAAATTAACGGAAGTTCTTCAGGCCTTCCGGGAGGCATTTTTCCGTTTCCTATGTGGTTACCGCGCTACATGGAGCGCTAATCATATAGGATTTGTTAAGCTATATCTGACGTCGCGTTCCCTATTAGGCCAGCGCACACTGACACTATCCGTTGACATATCCATCAATTTTGACGTTAATAATTATTGGTGCAAAAATTTCGTAATATTTCTCGTTGTGTCTCGTTATTTCTCGTATTATTATTTCTGTTGACTTTCGCGTAATGGAAGAGATAATTAAAAAGTTTGATACGTGTAAATTTATAAGATGTGCGAGTAAGAAGGAGAATGAATAAGAAATAGTTTTGTGTACCAAAGTAAATTATCCAGACTACGATGAACAGTGTATGCAGTGGATAAACAAGTTTTCTGCTGCTACAAAAACGCCATGGATTGATTTACAAAATTATGCAAATTTGCAGGAGGCTTCATTATAGAAATAATTTTCTTTGTCATCACAGCAAAAAAAATTAAAACCGCAAAAACGAAGGGACAAGTCAGTGAAACAAAGATTGTCCTGCAAAGATTATATACAATGTTAAAAAACAAATAGATTTACTAAATACAGAGACCCTCTTTTGAAAGAAAACTTGAATACAGTAATTGAGGTAGGTACCAATTGTTATAAAAAAATTGTTTTCATTGTCTTTATTTGTATTTTATTGAAACAGATTTAATACACACTCACCGAATTCATGTTGCGCACAGCTTTTTACGCATGAATGCGTCAACGAAAGAAAAGGTTTACAAGTATTTTGAAGCCGGACTGTCGGCTAGCGAAGCAAAATCATTTCACAGGATCTTCGCTGGTGGCAACTACACCTTTAGAAGAAGTGTGTGAAGTACTAGCTAATGGTCACATTAATCCTATTGATCGTTCCATTTATCATTTGTACGAAACTTGGAGGAATGTGTTTTCAATAATTTCAATTTTTGGATCAACTTTCGCTTAGCTGAAATCAGTTATGTAAGAAATATTTGTTTATCTAGTACAGAGCAACCTCCCCAAATACAAAATCTTAATTTTTTTTTGCGGAAATGCATCATTTTCATTTTTTCGAATTTAGAATAACTGAAATTAGTTACATGAAAACATGTTGCTGTTTTACATTCTAAATATTTTTCTAAACATAATACCCCAAAAAACTTCTTGCGGAAATAAGTCATTTTCATTTTTTGTTAGTTTGGTTAGCTTTGGTTAGTTTGCGTTAGCTTTGGTTAGTTTCGTCTCGTTTAAGCCACTACGCACTTGCGTGAAGAAAGGCTCTTCACACAAGCCTAGGCGAAAAAAAATCGGTTAATATGGGTTAGCTTTGGTTGGTTTGGGTTTGCTTTGGTTAGTTTGGGTTAGCTTTAATTATTTTGGGTTAGCTTTGGTTAGTTACGGCTAGTTTCGTCTCGTTTAAGCCACTACGCACTTGCGTAAAGAAAGGATTGCGCGAAGCGCAAGCCTTTCTTTACGCCTAGGCGAAACATTTTCGGTTAGATTGGATTTGCTTTGGTTAGTTTGGATTAGCTTTAGTTAGTTTGGATTAGCTTTGGTTAATTTAGGTTAGTTTTGGTTAGTTTGGGTTAGCTTGTTACATAACAATTTAGCACGAATATGTAACAGAAATAAGTCAAATAAAGTCAGTGATTCCACCCTTAATCTGGTATGTTTGTCGAATGGCCAGTGCTTTACCGAGCTGTTAGAGGAATAAACTGAAATACGCTAGTTATAATAATATACGTAATTTCAGACACCAGATCGTATGGTATTCTACATCGCTATCAAGAAAACATTTAAGTATATAACAGTGCATTTCAATTAAATCATTTACCTTGCGAATAATTTCCTTTTTCGGCAGTAATATACCTTAAAAGAATTGTTGGTTGCCTACGGACGCGTTAAATATAATGCACTTTGGAACGTTTAACGAAAAAGGTTATTCTTGGAACGTTGCCAGATGTTTAATTGGCAAAGCGGTTGCCCTTTGATTCTTACGTGATTACGATTCAAGCCAACAGGAAAATGCATAATTAATTGATGTGCTACCCTTGTCTTGATATTAAACGACTGTTTTTCGCTTTCGCGTTAAAAATACGCAGTCAAGATATGTTATTAAATGCGTATATTTCCTAACTTGGCAACGTCGCTCGAACTGCTTTGCTTGCTGCTTGGTTTTAGCAAGGAAAAAAACCGACTGGAGCTAAAGGTATGTTTATGCGTTGAACAGATTGGATGTTAGAAATTGTAAATGACGCCGTCCGGAACGAGATAGTTGCTGTTTGTCTGGTCATTGTCGATGATGGATTTATCGTTGGATTTCTTTGTTCTGCCAGCAGTACATAATATGATATGACCTTAGAGACGTTTCATTGCATATTGTAGATGTTAGTAAATTTGGCGACATCGGCTGCTGTAGTTTGAGTATGATTACAGGACAGTGTGGAACGGGCTTATGGTTCGAGTTTTTTTCTAGCTTTTTAACATCGAATTTCACGAGCTAGTTGCTGGTTTTTGGCTCGATATCGTCCTCCTTCTTCGGAAAACCTTCTTAGGAGGTAGTGCGTATATATGTCTGATAAAAGTTTAAGAATTTTTAATTCACCCTGAAGGGGAGTATATTTTTTTCGGGCGATAGTGGTTACTAGGATAGCTGTAGAGAAATTATTTGACTGGATTGGATGGATTTTTGCCTAAAGTCAAGATTTTGGATTTGTAACTCGCCACGTGCAGTGTATTCTGAACAAAGTACGCCGTTTCCTTCTTCGATGAATGCCTGTAGAAGAGAGCGTTTGCTCCCCAATTCGTCATTACCATCGAAAAACCCTACGTAGTTAGGTAAATAAATATACATATCTTACATTTTGTACATACTCATTTATTTTCTGTACAGAGGGGATTTATTTTATCAGAGTATAAGTTATTTCATTATAGTTTAACTAACGGGTCACAGGGAGAATTGAAATACTGCAAAATACTGCTATATAGAGAGTGCTACTTTCGAAAGCTACTTTACCAGTTCTTGCACGTAAATCATGCAATATCATCAAACAAAAGATAATTTAGGCCTGGAACAGGCAAAGCATGATTTATTTATACTCATTATTTTTACAAGAAGTAATATATAAGCGTATTGAATGATAGTTCATGATACCGTTCTCGTATCATATTGTAGTCGAACACTCATAGCTATTTCTTTGTCTTATGGGCACCCGTGTTGTATAATAGGGTATAATGTTGTATAAACCTGTATATAATCTTTGCTAAATTTCATTTCTACTTTAAATTTTGCTTATAAGAACTTGTAAAGTCGTACATAAGATTTGTAAATTTAGATTTCATATTAACGACATAAATGGACAAGCTTTGTTCTTGCCTGGGGGTCTGAACTCTTGAAAGAGCAAACAGTGGTTATATTATTGGTCAGTTTCTTAGTATTTTATGTCTTTCACCTGTAGGGTGAGATGATATTGGTTATATTATGACCTTCGCATTTTGGCAAGACGACTAATATTATTATTTTTGAATACTCTCATTATTATTTTTAAATACTAATTGAATTGGGAGTGTTCTGAAAGAGGGGCTGCTTGAAATTGCAGTCAGTGAATGCATACTTAGTGCTTGTTCTCTTTTAGTTTTTTTTTTGTACGGGAGCCAGGTTTTTCCGGGGAGTCATTTTTGTTGGAAGCCAGTTTGTTGGAGCTATTGTTTTTGGCTGGAGCTGTTTTTCTTGGAGTTGTGTATCTGGAGCAAGCTATTTTTGTTTGGAGCGAGCTTTGCCTGAAGAGAGGAAAAGTAGCTAACCAAGTAGCTGCCAGTCAATACAGTTGGTTGTGTGTTATTGGTACCAACTGTAGCCATGCAGGTATGGGGATTACCTCAAATGCCACTGAGAGTTTATGGCCCCAAGGTGCATTGTTGTAGTCCACGTGCAGAAGGCCGTAGGTGATATCGGCGAAGACCAGTTAAGATAAGTTTAGGTTATATTTGTGATCTTTTCGGCATAATGTTAGTGGCGTGTTACTCATATTTTCACGCGTGTATTTTCAGCGTGTTATTGATATTTTTCAGCGTATATTAGATTGCGTGTTTTAGAGTTTTCCGGCGTTGTATCATATCGCGTGTTTTAGATTTCTGCGTGATACTGATATAACTATACTCGGTACTGTTTCGGTGTAAGCACAGCTTACCTATGCGAATCTAATTAACTGCTGAATCTACTAGTGTGGATCTATATTAATGCTCATAGTTTTTTTTATAATACATTTCTTTAATCTTACAATTTAATTTATATTGTGTTAAATGATCAACATTGCCGTTCTGATTTATTGACTATTCCGTTTAAATAATTTTACATAAGGGTATTTTATAATCTGAATCAGTAAGGTTTATTCATGTACAACTGCGAGTCGTCTACCATGGTAAACGCGCCCAAAGTTTAGTAGCTACTATCAGACGGATAACTTTTAATTACTAGTATGATGAGAGGATAGATGCCTTAGGTTTATTGTGATTATTGATTAATTTGTTGAACTTGGTTTGATCTTTCGTAATCATTTGGTGTTATATTGTTACTTCCGGTATAGCTAAAGCGTAGCTAATAGTTGTTCGATCACTCTTATCTAATTCACTTCTATTATAACGCAATTTTAATTCAAACTACTGTCCTTACATTTATGAGCATATATAGTATGTCCGGCGATCGGGTAGACAAGAGGACAAAAGAACCAAAAATTGCAGTTTAGATAAGGAAAAGACTGCCTTTTCTACTGGAAGTGGTTTATATCAGCTTAAACTTATGCCCTTCGGACTATGCAATGTCCCCGCTGCTTTTGAGCGTCTTATGGAAGTTGTTCTACGAAGCCTCACTTGGAAGACATGCCTGGTCTATCTTGATGATATAATGGTAATGAGAAACTTTCGAAGAGCACCTACAAAACCTGCATGAAGTTTTTACTAGAATCAAGAATGCTCAGCTCTAACTGAATCCAAAGACATGTTTTCTTTTCCAACAAAAAGTCGAATTTCTCGGGCATGTCGTGTCATCAGAGGGATTCCAAACCGATCACCGGAAGATTGCAGCAATCAAGGACTGGCCTCGTTTTCGCGACAAACATGAACTGCGGAGCTTCCTTGAAGTATGTACTTATTATAGAAGATTTGTCGAAGGATTTGCAAATATAGCTACACCTCTACGTAAGCTCATTGAAGAACGAGGAAATTATAACTGGGATCATAACTGTGACTCTGCGTTCAAGAAATTAAAAGCGGCTCTATATTCTAGTCCAATATTGGGATATCCGGAACAAAAGAGTAAATTTGTATTGGACACAGACGCAAACAACACCGGCATTGGAGCAGTTCTATTGCAAGTACAAGCAGGATAAGAACGAGTTATCGAATACTACAGTCGAACACTTTTTAAACTTGAACGTAACTACGGTTTTGGCAATAGTACAGTCTGTTGAGCATTTCCATTAATATCTTTATGGACAAGAATTTCTAATAAGGACTGATCATGCAGTACTTAAATGGCTTTTGGATATGAAACAGCCTGAAGGCCAGGTAGCCAGATGGTTTGAAAAGTTACAATATAACCTTAAGGTTAAGCATAGGGCAGGGAAATTGCATAATAATGCAGATGCTTTATCCAGAAGGCCATGCGAGGATAATTGTAAGAATTGCCAAAGAATAGATCAACGCGAAAAAATTACTCCCATTAGGCAAATGAGATTTGAGGTTGATCCGAGGGTTGATGAGCAGTGGACCACAGAGCAACTTAGAAAGGCTCAGTTTGAGGATAGTGAAATAGCACTATTCCTAAAAGCTAAAGAAGAACATTAACCAAGACCAAGCTGGGAAGAGATTTCAGCTAAAGGATTTGTTTTTAAAACTCTGTGGTGGTGGAGAATGGACTTCTTAAACGAGCCTGGGAAAGCGCCGATGGAAAAGTAGTGAAGACATAGTTAGTGGTACCAAGGAGGAAGATATCGAAAGTCCTGGAAGAAGTTCATAATGGAAAGTCTGGTGCTCATCTCGGAGAGAACAAAACGATTGACAAGATCCGCGTCAGATTTTACTGGGTCACGATGTGAAATCGTGGTGTCGGCAGTGCTCAACCTGTCCCGCAAGTCAAGGACCCAAAACAAGATCTAGGGGCAAAATGAAACTGTATAATGTGAGCCTACCGTTTGAACGTATCGCCATTGACGTAGCTGGCCCTTTTCCAGAAATAAATAATGATAACATGTACATTTTAGTGGCAATTGGCTACTTCAATAAATGGCCTGAAGTCTTTGCAGTCCCCAATCAAGAAGCTGTTACCATAGCAGAGGTCTTTGTGAATAACCTATTTAGCAGATTTGATGTTCCCTTAAAGCTGCACTCAGATCAAGGCCGCAACTTCGAATCCAAGGTTTTCCAGAAAGTCTGTGAATTACTCAAGATCCATAAAACACGGACTACCGCCTTACATCCAGAATCAGACGGCATAGTTGACACGTCTAACAAGACCATTAAGAACATTTGTCCAAGGTCGTAGATGAAAATCAGAAGGATTGGGACCAACATATACCACTATTTTTGATGGCCTATAGATCAGCAGTCCACGACACGACAGGACTAATACCAGCCATGGTTTTATTTGGAAGAGAACTCCGTTTACCCTGTGACCTATTATTCGGAACGCCAGACAACCAGAATATGGAAATTCAAGACTACGCGGACTCCCTTAAGGAAAAGTTACTATACATCCATGAATTAGTCAGAGAAAATCCGGAGAAAGCCAGTGACCGGATGAAGCCACGATATGATCTCAAAGCTAAATCTATGGGATTTCAGATGAACGATAAAGCCTGGTTATATAATCCGCAAAGGAAGAAAGGAAGATCTCCCAAGCTAACGCCAGTATGGGAAGAGCCCTATACAGACATCAAAAGAATTAATGACGTAGTGTATAGAATTCAACGTAGCCCAAGAAGCAAACTGAAAGTTGTCCATATCGACAGTCTCAAAGCATATCACGGACACGAAGTAGCTGATCGGGCCGATCAGGTTTAAGAGGGAGGCAATGTCACGGCTAGCAACCATCCGAATGTTTTTGTGTTGCCCTATAGAACTAGCCGCCTTGCCGCGTCTATGTATGTCATCGCCGCGTCGCGTCGGCCGCGAAGATTCAGGAACGCTGGAATTATCTCGATGCTCTGGTAGAGAATCATATAGAGTGGCCTCGCTTCTTCCCGAGTATTCGTGATAGACTTTAGATTGTATATAAATAGCATATAACGCCAAGTTTTAGTTAGTTAATCATTAACTGTTGAATTGTAAAGAGCTATTAGTTGTAAAGTTAAAAGAGTAGTTTAGTTTGTTTAAATGTATACAGTGGTAGAGAATAAAGAGAGTATTAGTTTGAAATAGTAAAAGTTGTAATTTCGTTCAGAACCCACGGGAAAACGTAACAATAATAATAGGGGTAACACATTATTTATGAATTCGCACAGGAGTCGGTGTAGAAATCATTTTAATCTACATATCGAATGTAGTATTTCGTTGGTCTAGCAAAGAATAAATATGTATAATTTCACAGCGTCATTATATCAATGATATTTATATACAATTATTTTATTAATAGTATATTACAATCCTACGAACTAAGCCAGGGCTACAAACTTTTCGCTACAAACTCTTTAGTCCCGTGGATTATTCACTATTGTATGCACTTTGGAAAAATAATAAGAGAAAAACAGTATTGGAACTTACTTTATGTATAGCGTGGTTCGAATGTATCTTGAAAACCGTAAGAGATACAATGTCGGTTAAATTAGGGCAAAATTGAGCATTTAGGTGCCAATCAATATGCCGTTTAGAAAGTTTTAAAATTCCGAGTACTTCCGGAGATATCCGAGATGTATTGCCACTTTTTCGCTCTATCCAATGGTGGTATTCAGTTTGGAATCCGACGTTTCGTCTTCGGTGTAGTGGTCAGTATCTACGCCTTTCACGCGGGAGACCCGGGTTCAATTACCGGTTGGAGAGCCAAAATAAAGTAACAGTTATTGTAGTTCTACAATAATAACCGCGGAAGTACTACTGCGTTGTCTAAAAATGTCGTGAAGTGCACCAAGTGTGTATGTTTCGATACTTGGATAATGCTGACAGTTTAAGCCATATAACAGGTTACGGTACCCTCAGGGGTATATTATAAGCCTCAGCCTTTTGTGGCCTGTGGCACACACACACGCATAAAAGAAGGGGACATCATCAACTTTCTTTTTTTAAATGCGAACTTTCATTGGGGCGTTGCAAAAGTTTATTCCTGTTTGTCCTTAGTTTCGTCAATCATACGCTTGCATTCATTTCTCGCTTCGACAATATAGTTGAAGACTTTCAGCGGTCTGATTGCTGCCAGTGGGCGATTTGGTGAAACTTACAATTATTTCAATACCCATTTTTGTTATCATTATCGTTTCAAATAAAAAAAAAATAAGCCATTAATACGGAAAAAGAACATTGTGTTCAACATTTTTTACAGGTTATAAAACACCCTTTATTGCCTAGCATTTATTCAGTACTACTTCCAAGTAAAATTATCGAAAAAAAATTGTCATTTTAAACTTAAAAAAATAAGATAATGTGGAAAATAGCATTTATTTAAAATGATATGTCACTTGACTCAACTTGCCATTTAGAACTTTAGTAGGGCAATTTTTCGAGAAATGCGTTTCATTTCCAGTTCGACTATCTTGCATATACCTAAAAATGCATTTAAAAAAGACGAGCGATAGGAGGAGTAATATTATTCTTATATTTAAATCCATATTTACGAAACATTTCTACACTAGTCTAAGTATTTAGAACAATCGATGCATGATCGTCTCTATTTTATAATAATCAACAAATTAACAAATGAGTATCACATAATTTAGAGTGCTTATCTTTTTAAAGTGAGATCAATCGTGGGAAATGTATTAAAAGCAAGCAATCTGCAAAAAAATCTATCAATGACTCTAAAGAGTATAAAAATGTATCTGATTTTTAATAGTATGCGACTACGATTAATCCTCTAAAACACTTACCTAGTTTGTGGAACTCCATAATGTCCGGCCTGTAGTATACCCCACGTTACTTGGTAACCCATTTTGATCAAACAAGATATCGTAAGTTTTAGAACCATACTCCTTTTGAATGAAACAAAGTTCCTGACGTTCTCCAGCATAAAATACTTGGGCCTAAATCAAATTATTCATTATCATTTAAACATAAATATGCAATACATTGATAATTTAAGGTTAATTTTAAAAAGTATAATAGTATAATGTAAGACATGAAGTTCAATCAGAATCATTCATCAAAAGAAGCTTCCTTCCATGACAAACCACCCTAACAAAAATATTTCACAATATTACATGATGCATTTTGAGAATACTTTTTCCGGAAAACAGTGTCCATATATTACTTGTAAATCGTACAATATCGCGAGCATTTTGTGATAAGTAAGAGTTTCGGCACGATTGAACCCCATAATCTCAATCTCTTAACAATCCTTAATTAAAATTCTTATGATAGATCTGTATCAAAGTAAAAAACCAACTTTACCTATAATATTCACAAAAACTTAAGTACGTTGACACAAGCGAGTTTTTAAAATGGGAATATTGGCCTGCACTGAATCGGTTCATTCCAGAAAATCCTTGACATGGCGGTCCCCCGACTAACATCTCAACGTCTCCTTTACGTGGCAATCCCCTCTCTAGGCCCTCTCCTAAAAAACATCTATCTGAATTGCCGATAGCACTTGCAATGCAAACAATCTTTTCATTATATTACAATATATAACTACTGATAAATAGATTCATCCCTATGTAAGCACTAAGAAAGAGCTACTATCGTAAATTATTGAAATAAAAAAATATATGTGGGGTTTGCCAGTCTTCACTTAAATCCCACCGCTGTCCTTCTTGATTAAACACAACATACGAATGTTCGTTGTACTCTTGGGATAAGTCCGTTGGGACATCTGATATATAGTTAGGGTTCGACTTGATCACCTAGATGAATTCGGCGTGTCCGATATTTCAATGTGTGCATCAGGATTTACCAAATGAGGTACTGCTCCATAGTAACTGACCGCCCTTGAGCTAGTTTTATCCAATAATTCTGGGAAACTCTGTGGCGACAGACTTCTACTTGGTGATACAGTATAGTAGGCCGAAAAAGAACAAAACGTTATTTATTTCTGTTCTGTATAAAACAGCAGTTTAACTATTAAAGTATTGAAAAATATTACGCCAAGGTTGTGCCACCCCATTACTAGAACTACCTTTCACAACAGTGAGTACAATATTTCATATTTGGTACTATGATTTAGTAAATAAAACGTAAAAAGTAATTGAGTTGTAAACGTATATTTATAATGTTTACTTTATTAGTTTAATAAATAGCAACTTTTTTGTTTATACCGTACCTACCGTATACCTACAAAGGCCTACTAAACTGGTTACCGACCGATACTCAAATAAAGTATATAAAAAGTAGGTATTTAAATTAAATTAAAAACGACGACAAAACCTGAAGTAATCAAAGGATTTAGCTGCTGTAAAAGTAAAAAGTTTAACAACTACGTATGCATATCCTGCTTTGGAATAATCCATCCGAGTTGCATGGTAAGACGCAAGTATAAAATTTTAAAAGAACACACAATTCTGTGTTCCAATGAATGCATTAGAAATTTTACGGCCAAAAATGACGAGACTGATCTGCTAGTCAGCAAACTGGAAGCATTACAAAAGGAAATTGACGAAAAAAATTACCGTTTGGAAGAAGTTGAGAACCAAAATATACAAGCAGTTAAAGAAATAAGAGAAGAAAATGACAAACTCTTGGACGTAATTAAACACAGAGACGAATGCTTTAAAAGGCACAAAAGAATTTCTATGCAATTTGAAGAATATGCCGTGGAACTGACCAATCAAATGAAAAAGACGTCATGCAGGTGGAGTTGTCCAAGGAAAAAGAACACATCAATCAGCTAATTCAGGAACGTGAAGAAATTGATATCATTAACAGAAATATGATATCTACTATGAGAACACTTGAGGCTGAAATTAAAATGGATCAAGAAAAGATTGATGAGTTAACGAAGCAATTAACTGCCCTTAACCCTCGTCGGAGAGAAGTGGTGGTTAACAATCAGGCAAGCGAGATTTTAGAAAATGCAAGCGTTGACAGCTTAAAAAGACATAATAATTGTGATATCAATAAACATAAAGTACTAATTTTAGGAGACAATAATTTGGTAGGAATTAATAGCATGTTAACTAAAAAAATAAGCAATAGGTTCAAGGTTTTCTCTATTTTTAAATATAATACTACTTTAGATAATATTGTTGAAAATATAAACAAACTTACAAATGACTATGATAAGAATGATGTCGTTATAGTTATGGGGGGACTAGTAAACTGTTTAAAAGGTATTTCTGTATCAGATAAAACAATTGAAAGTTTAAAAATGGTCAGTCTTAAGACCAATCTTCTTTATTGTTCGATTCCTCTTTGGAATGGAAGAAAAATTCTTAATAAATTTGTAGATAAATTTAAACAAAAGATATTTTATGGACTTTGTTTCGACAAAGGTAGCTCTTTTATAAACATCAATTCTTTTGCTAACAGTACCAGCTTTGATTATCGGAACGGAATGCGTATGCGTTATAGTACTAAGATTAGTCTAGTTGATCGTATTGTAAATATTGCGAAAAAAATTGAACTTAGTAGCAAAAGCGACAATATAAAAAATAATTTTTTATAAATTCAAAAAACTACGTAATTCTTCTTAACGCACAAAGTCTTATATCTAACTTTGACGAAATTTCTAAATATACTTTTGACCATAAACCAAAGGTTGTTTGTTTGACTGAAACAAGAATTATAAATGAAATCGGTAATCAAGAATTATTTATAAAAGGTTATCAAATTGTTAGGTGTGACAGTCGTAATATACATACTGGAGGTGTGCTGTTTTATATAAGAAATGATATTAAAATAGTCAAACAGAAGTCGTTCGTTTTTGATAAGAATTATTGGTTGCTGCAGGTCACTGTTTCTTATTGTTCCAAGCAAAATGTAATTGTTGGTACCACTCCCCCAGTAGTAGTAGCGCAGGCTTTTTAACTAATTTAGAAGAGTGAGGCAATGAAAATTTTCTTGAATTTAAAACATCAACGATAATTGTTGGAGACTTTAATATAAACTGGTTACAAAAAAGTACTTATAGAAACAGATTAAATACTCTGATGACCGATCTAGGATTTCAGCAGTTGGTTACCGATATTACTCATCCCTTAGCTTCTGGTGGCAGTATTATTGACTTGGTTTTTTGTAATTGTGATGTTAATTTATGTAAAGTTATCACGGAACCAAAAATAACAGATCATTACATAGTAGCTACAGATTTTGGTAAATTTAATAATACCTGCGGTGGACAGTCAAATTATTTCTCGTGGTAAAATAGATTATATTGAAATTTCCGGAAGGCTAAGTCAAATAAGATGGAGTTATTTTCATGGATCAATCGACGAAAAATATCACTATCTATTTTCAACCGTTGCTAATATATTAAATGAGGTTGCACCGAAAAAAGAATTGAAAATCAAAGCTTACTATAAGGAATGGTGGAACGATAAGATTCAACAAGCCATCAGACAGAGAGACGATAGTTATAAAGCATACCAACGTAATAAATTAAATGAAAACAAGATAGTTTACAAACAAAAAAGAAACCAGGCAGTTAACATAATACGGCAAGAAAAAAAGAACTACTACGCCAACAAAATAGATAGGTGTAAGAATAATCCAAAAAAAAAATGTGGGCTACTTTAAAACCGCTTATTTCGGATAAGAAAGCATTTAAACTAGACGAACTTGAAATAGATAATGAAATGGTAACAGAACCAAATCTGATTTGTAATAAACTAAATGAATTTTACGTCGATAGTATTAATCAAATAATATCGGAAATAGACGTAAATAACACTGACTGTCCAGATTTGGTTGCAACACCCGGGACATCATTGTCTCATTTTAATTTAATATCGTCAGAAGGTCTTAAAGACTGTTTTTGACCTGCCAAACAAGGGTAGTCCGGATGAGTTTCCTGCGGAGTTTTTAAAAAAATGTATATTATAGCATTCAGGATCCTTTGTTAAATTTAATTAATTATTCTCTAGAAACTGAAACTATACCAAATGCTTTAAAAATATCAACCATAATTCCAATACCAAAACTACAAAATGTAAGTAAAGCTAGCGATTTGAGACCGATTAATATGTTGCCAACGATTGAAAAAATTATTGAAAAAATTGTTTATCAGCAACTTATTTCTCACGTAAATGAAAACAACATATTATATGAAAATCAGTCTGGATTTAGAAAAAGGACATAGCTGTGAAAGTGCTGTCCAATAGTATATTATTTTATATGGAGGAAAAGTGATACCTTTCATGGCGCGCTCGTGTTTAACAGCCGAACGGAGTGAGGCTGGTAATAGAGAGCAAGCCATGAAAAGTAACTTTTCCTCCAAATAAAATATGCTGTTTTTTTCTTCAAATGTCGACAAATTAATGCAAAAACATCTCTTTTTAATAGTAATAATATCTAATTATTATTAAAGATAAATGGGTTCGCAAGGCGGCTTAGAGCACGGTCGTAGGTGGCCTTGCTTAGACCGGTGTCGGTGAATATAATGTAACATAAAGCTGTCAGTGGACACTGTCAAATTATTTCTGTAAGATTACGTCTCCGATTGCGTTTTAATTCCGTATTGATAAGCAGTTCTTGAGTAAGTTCGATTAAATAATAACCAATTTGTTCCTAAATTAGTAATTTTTAGAAATGCAGTCACAAATTGAGTGATAAATACAAATTCTAGTTTAATAAATCTTCAGTTGTTGACGCTTATTTTGTTGTCTGTTTGTATTGTATCTGTGTTACTATGACAACACTTTTACCTCCGGCGGCGGAAAAGTGAAAAGTAAAGCTCCGGCGGAGAAAAAACGACACTTCACGGCCGCCTACACAGTCGAGTAATGAAGGATTTACTGACGTTTGAAGAAAAAATATTTTGTATGACTGGAAAACCCAATTTGACAATAGTAACATGGTAGGCGCAGTATTTTTGGATTTACAGCGTGCGTTTGAGACCATCGATAGGAAATTACTATTAAGAAACCTACAAAATTATAATGTAACAGGATCAGCATTAAGTTGGATTGAACAATATTTAATCAATAGAAAACAGGTAACCAAAATTAACGCAGAATGTTCAGATGCAATAATAAATAATAATGGAGTGCCACAAGGAAGTACGCTAGGACCACTTTTATTTTTATTATATGTTAACGATATTGTAAAAAGTGTTACCAAATGTAAAATACATCTATTTGCGGATGATAAGTTGATATACTTTTGCGGCAATGACCTCAAAGGCGTCGTGGATGACGTGAACGCCGATTTGGGGAATATTTACAGGGTTCCCAGCAATTTTCTATTGTCAAATTCCCTGACTTTTCCAGGTTTTCCATGACCTTTGAATTGAAATTCCAGGCATTTTTTTACAAACCAGAAACAAATAATAGAATATCTTGATCACATATTTCCTTTTATTAGCAGAATTGAAACGCGTACATTTCAAAAATAGTTTATCTAAGAACAAAAATAACACATATTATAGGAACAAAAATAACACATAATATAGGAACTTAGCAATGGAACAACGACCTATTCAAAGTTTTACGTTTAGGAGTAAGTAATAATAAGTATGCAATGTTAATTCAAATATAAAAGGGCTGGTATAGGTGATACGTACGAAAAAATCAAAAAATGTCCATCAATTTTATTTGTGCAAAATAATAACTTTCGAATACATGCAAATATTACAGGTATATTCAAAAATACCTCGCTTCCATTTTTAGTAACCTACAGAGCTAAACTACAATATTATCTCGAGATCGCTTGTATATAAACTTATAAACACCAACATTTATAACAAAATAAAACCTAAACAAATAATTAACCATATGCACCAGTACATATTATGATTAAGTAGAGAAATCATCACTTTGGCTAAATGACAGTGAACTAATACTTAACATAACCCAAACTAAAAAAGTATTTTATTTTTTAAGCTATGGAAGTCAATTTAAATTTTTACGTAACTCTGCTATTTGCAAATCTATTGCAGATATTGTTTCTGTGCTATCTTTTTCTAATCTTTTTTTTTTCATTTCTAAATGATAAATTTCACTGGAAGCTTTCTTTTTTTGCGGTTTAGCTTAATCAACATCTTCAGTTTTTTTTTGTTTTCTTCTAAAGCTTCTTTATAGGTTCGATATGAGTTTTTAACAAACTTTCTCATTTTGTCTGTTATTTTTACCCCAAAAAGCCCATCAGAAGTGTTTCTTATGGAAGGACTTTTCTAACAAATTTTCAACAAGAATATTTTTATTTACTGAAAAAACTGATACAACGGTTGCATTACCATGTGATAATATTAAAATAAATTTAATGACATCCCAAAGTTCAAGGTATTTAGAATTACAGCCCACCTAATTAGAAAAAAATTTATCCAATCTACAGTCGGAATAGTTGTATGACTGACAAGCTAGCAAAACATATTGTTAGAGATTAACTCAGAATATTGCATTTTTGCTTTTTCAGCTAGATTATCCCTTATAATGGATTTGTCATACAAATACTGTATCATCTGTTTTGCTCTCACCTGGGCAATAAAATTATCTATTATGGTTGAGGGATTTAAGCAAGTAACATATTTTATAAATGCATATTTTAAATTGCAAATTGGCGACACTCTTTTAAAAACAAAATTTTATCCTTTTCAGATAACTTTGATTTATTTTTTAAAAATTTTCTTGTAGCAAATCAATTTTTTCTTGTAGCATATCAATTTTTTCATATGGCAGAAAAATATCATTATTTTCAAAATTAATTTTTAGAAGATTTTTAGTTCCGGAAGTCTCTCTGTTTTTATGAACATTTTTAAAAGTTCATTTATGATTTTTAATAAGTCATCATATAGAAAACGGTATCATAGGTTGCACAATTTGAAATTTCTTTAAATATGGTTCCAAAATACCTGCGATTAAAGAAAAAAAAATTATATTTTTGCAAATATAAGAGGATCCCGTATACCTTTCTTGGCATTATTTATGAAATAATTGCTTGGGAGTGTTGTATTCTTAACATCTAACCACTCTTTTTATATGTGTAATAACTTCAAGTGCTCTGCTGCAAACTTTTTTAAAAGTTTAAATTAATTTTAATTGGACAATTTGATTTTTAAGTGACTTTTTCCAGATTAGTCAGCAAAATTCCCGGACTTTTAGGCAAATTTAGACTATTCCCTGACTTTTCCCTGACACAATTTTAATTCCCTGACTTTTCCAGGTTCTCCAGGTTTTCCAGGTCGCTGGGAACCCTGATTTACTGTTGGTGCAAAAAAAATTATTAAAAATTAATGCTCAAAAGACTAAATTTATGATATTTTGTAACAATAGTCAATATGATGTGTGTAAAAATAATTATAAAATCCTAATAGGAGAAAATGAAATTGAAGCAGTGGATAAATTTAAATATTTCAGATACATAATAGATCGTAAGCTATCTTTCAAAGAACATTTCGAATATATTTACAGCAAAATTTCGCCAAACACTAATTTTTTGTCTCGAGTTTCGCGTCATTTATCCTTCTGGTCTCGCATTTTAGTGTATAATACAATAGTACTACCTCATTTAACGTTTTCGTCAACCATTATGTATATGGCTAACAAGAATGAAAAAGACCGGCTGCAGAAGTTACAAAATAAGGCTATGAGAATAACCCTTAAAGTTTCAAAAGACACCTCAATCAGACATATGCTTAAATGCCTAAACTGGTTGTCTGTAGCACAGTTTTTGAAATATGAAACAATGATTTTTATTTATAAGGGTGTTAACAAACAAAAATTAATTTACAATAACTATGTTCATAATCATAATACTCGATCTCAAAATAATTTACATGTAGAAAGAAAAAATAAAAAAGTACAGAGAAAGGTATATTTCACAACGGCCTCAAAGACTACAACAATTTACCACGGAGCATAAAAAGCTGCGCTACTATTACATTGTTTAAGGTTAAGCTGAAAAAATGTTTAATGGACAATTTGTAGTGTATTGTGTGATGCTAAATACTCTGTGATATCATAATTGTCTGCTTGTTCTATTGTTATGACTTGTAATTCATACTTGACATTATTTTATATTAAAATGTTGTTCGTTTTCCTTTTCTTCGTGAATGTTATAATTAATATTTGTTGTATATGTTGCAATTTTATATTTTTTAGTGCTTTATTATGTATAATATAAGACCTGAGTCTATAATTTTGTAAATTAGCAAATTATCGCTAAATAAAGATTTAATAATAATAATACACTGATTTGCTGTTTGACAACATTTAACCATTGTTATGGTTATGATTTCTGGAAAATTAAGCTATTGTAATAAAAGAAATAATTCATCTGTTTTGGGTCTTAAGGACTTAATATTAATAAGAAAAACACTAAGCTTGCTATCATCCAATTTTTCAGATAGTGCTTGATCCTTTGTCCGTCTGAAGCTAGAGCTAGTTTTATGATAGTGTTGGTATGCCCTTCAAAACACATACTGGAGGGTTAGTCATGGATATAGGCGAGGAACAGTCGAAGAGCGTTTAATATGGAGGGGTCCGTCAGTCTAGCCAGCAAATTACGACCATTAGCAGCATCCGAATCTTGCGACACCCGCACTATAGGTGGAGTCATCGGGTCCATATCCAGCCCACTATCCCTCTTCGCACTTTTCTCCACAACAACCCCCAAATTCTGACTTGCGAAATTCTCTAGCGCAAGAGACTTACAGGCAGCCAAAGCTTCGCTGTCAGAGCCAACCCCAACAGACCTCACCCCTCCAGGTATATGTACATATGTTGAGTCAGAGCGTGGTGGTAGGCTTAGACCGTCCAAAGTGCCTGGTACAAAGTGTCGATAGCCAGTGGGCGAAGTACTTGCTGCAGGCGGCGATACTTTTAAGGGTGTTAAAGATGAATTGGCGGTGACTATTTCAGTACCCGGCGGCCACATACTTATGTCGTTAAGCTGCTTTAAGTAGCTTTTATTCTGCACACCAACCTTGAAATCGGAGTGTGAACAGTCTTTATTCTTCAGCATTGGAAAGCATCGGATAGTCAGTAGTTCCAAGTTTTTCAAGATAAGAATGTACATAGTGTAAATCAGTTTAACAATAGAATTAGGGTGTATCTTCTACTTAAATATTAAGATAAAAGTAACTGTTGTTTATCAAATTGTTAATTATGGCAAACTTTTTCTAATATATCTAAGCATAGTTTCCCCCGGCCTAATATAGATGCATGATTCCTAGGATAAGATGTTTATTGTAATCTTAGAATTAATAAATTCCCTCACAAGAAAAAAAAGCTAAAAGCAAAAATGTGCTAACAGAAATATTGAAATTTTAATACGTTGACTTCATTTGCAGAAGTTTCCGAATACAAGAGGTATGCGTGAATCGTTCATCTTATAAACCTACTTATTATTTAAAAAAAATATCATACTATAATAATTCAGGTACAAAATTCATAATACAAAGCATATTGAAATAAAAAATAGCATCTAAAAAAGTATTTTTAAATAAAATTACGTTTTGTTGCATATTTAATGAACATTCTTAAGCAGTTAATAAGTAAAGAACAGTATGTAGAAAATCAAGAATTTTGAGAACCCCTGTTAATAAGTCTAGAGCTCTTAAGGCTTGATTTAACATCTGCAAAATCGTTATCTCTTTTTTTAGTAACTACTGAATTATTCACAAAATACGATCTAAAATTTGCTTTAACAAGAAGCAGTTAAAAAGAGACTTCTTAGTTATGTAATCCAGGTTTAAATCGCTTACGACGCTCTATAGCTAGATTTGTTGTGATAATTATATAATTTGTAACGACTCACTTTCGTCTGAATATTGTTAAAATAATTATGAAAAAAACAAGTCAAGTTAAATTAAAAACTTACCGTCTAATACTTCTTTTAATACACGATTGCAATCTTCTGAAAATACCTTGGCTTCTGGATAATTAAGCCTAAACGCTTGAGCTGCAGCCAAGTCAAATTCAATCTAAACAACATACAAATATACCGTTAATAAGCTAATAAATTAACACGACATTTAGGATATTGTCACAAGTGTTGCCTACTCGAAGCTTCTCAAAATGCTGTGTGTGACTTCATAGAACATCGCAAAGTTGAAAGTATAAAAAATTGTCTAACGAAGTGTCACAAGTTAGGCTGAAATATGCTAGACTCACTAGACTCTGACCCAGGGACGTCGTTACATATTGGCAAGAAGGGCACTAATCACTATGTTTAAAATTTTTGTAAAAATGCGAACTCTTTACTCCAATAATACACCGAATTTGCAAACAAACTTGAAGAAATTTAAACTCCCCAAACAATTGCACGCCAAATTAAAGGAACAAACATTTTTTTATTATGCGTTCGTCATCGTACGAATGTACACGTGATTATTTTGAAAACAGTAATTTCCGTAAGAACGAGTGTTTTTCCCCTTAAACACACAATAAACATATATACTTTGGATTAGGAATGTTTGGTTGTCTATGTTTTCAATTAGATTCGCGTTAGAACACCGAATTCCAATTATTGTATTACAGATACCATAGCACTGGTTCCGTTGCACGACTCAGGGTAACTTTGCAAAATATTGTAACGAAATAATAACTACTTCGTTATATTCATATAACGTTCGTATTTTAAGATTCCTTCCTAACAACGTGATCTTTATGCAAGTTTCTACGTATGCATGGCTGATTTCTGCAATCTGATAAGGTTCCAATAAAAGTTTAAATCATTCATACATAGGTGGTGCTGCCATTAAAACTGTACGGGTAGTATATCTACATCGTTTTCTTTAACAACAATATTTTAATGTACCAGCCATTGGTAATAGAGGGCGATAATAATTCTAATAATGCATGCGTCATTTCCCTCTCAGTCGGCGCGGATCAAGCAGGTATTGAAATCGAACGGCCAGATTTTGTCTTGAAACTACCATCAAGGTGAGTGAGCAAGCCATTTTTGCTGCGGTGCGATTTTTCGCATTCAGTTTTTAACTTTATCGAATTTATTTTTCTATTTTAGGAATGTTTTTGGACAATTTTCGGAATATGAAGGGGTTTTAAAACCGTGATCTGATCAACAACATTTCTGATTAGATATCTGATGTAGATTTCTAATTTCTAAATTTGTAATGTAGCGCCTCGTGAGTAGGTATTCTTTATTCTCTTCTCATCGTGGCCATCTCGGGACTTTTTGGAAATGTTGTTGAATCTTATTAGGACCTTTATCGAATATAATTCGATATATTTTTTTGTAAATTTTGTTAATTATTACAGAATTATTTAACTTCGCAATTTGAGATTGGCAAGGAGGATTCTTAACTATAACACCATTTCATTACCAGTATCTGTTGGTCTTTTATGTTTTTAGCAAATTTCTGGTACCAATCCGACATTTTCTGAGGTCATCCAGTGACTTATAGGTCCTTTCCAAATTTAGGAACTGATAACCCCATTAAACATTACCTACAGTTTGCTGCCGGTAGCGGAATCGGGAAACCCCACTTTTCTGGAATTTAAGGTGAGTTCTCTTTTATTATGAATATAATATTGAATTTTTGAGGAGCTCACCTCGAATTTTAACTTTTCCTCTCTGCCAACAACAGACGGTAAATTTATACTTTTTCTCTTGTAATTGCCAAACTTTTAACATAATTTGCTTTGTTTATCTTTCTTGTGGCACCTAACGCTCACCTGGGCGGGATTTTTTAGGAACGACTGACATTTTGGCGAATGTCGATCTGTTTAATATTGTAATTTTTGCATTTGCAGTTTTGTTAATGTATGAATTTGACTTGTGGGATTTGCATAACTACAAATCCACAATTTTGAAAAAAATCATATCTTCCCCTCAATTTTGACTAGTACTTTGCTCATTTTTGGAACTTTTCTATTGTTCAATCAACTGTTTATGGACCTTCCATTTTTTGCACTTAATTAGAAGTGTACTTAAGTCAAGTTTAATCATTTTTTTGAGTAAACTTGAGTATCAGAATTATTTATGATTCTTGTATTTTTGTTCCTAGATTTAATTCTTAAGTAATAGAGTTTGGAACTTTTTGCTGACTCGGCTGTCCACAGTTAAAACAAAGTAAGTGCATTTATATGTGAACGGAGAAAAATGAACTTTTGACATATTTGTTCAGCCAATCAAAATAAATGCTTCTGGGAGCGGTAAGGATTTAAATTTCATAGGAGAAGGGGGAGAAGCGTGGTTTTAGTATAGTATGGTTTGATAATTTTGATAAATCGAAGTAAGGCGTCAATTACTTTGTTTTTTCTTATGTTTTTGGAAGACATATCAAATGATATTACACATTAAAACAAATTAAGTACACTTACTTTGATTTAATTATGGAAAGTTAGTTAACCCATCAAATATATTCTTTGAAATAACCAAACAACATCATTAGCATTATTATATATATTTTTTTATTAAAACGAAGGTAATATTATTACTATTATTTTCACATGAAATAAATTATTTTTTCTTAAATTACTTCATTATCCAAGTTATTATCAAAAAAATTATGTAGGATTTGGCGTAATGATGAAAGTGGGAGAACAATTTATTTCGATCAATGAAAGTAGAATTAAGAAAAGCATTTATTTAAACATAGAACAACCAGTCTTTTGTTGTGATTGTCAATTACTGTGCATAGAACAACCAGTCTTTTATTGTGATTGTCAATTACTGTGTTCTTACTTTTTGTTTTTTGATTATTTTGTTTCTGTATAAAACGAAGTAACTACATTTTGCTGGATAAAAACAAAGCAACTGCATCTCACAACATTAAAACGTAGTAACTGCGATGTAGTTAGTTTGTTTTTATCCAGCAAAATGTAGTTACTTCGTTTTATACAGAACCAAAATAATCAAAAAACAAAAAGTAAGAACACAGTAATTGAAAATCACAAATAAAAAGACATTAACTGCTAAGCAGTTACTGCCTTTCTTTTTTACATTGTGGAGTTACGGTGTTTTAATTTTGGAAAGGCGTGGGTATGTGTGCAGTTACTGCTTTTAGTATGTATTATAACTTCGTTATTTTTGGTTCGGTCTAATATCAAAATGTGCGGAAAAACACAGCAAGTTCTCTTGTGCATATCTCAGTTTTGGAAAAAACTTCGTTTTAATTTTGGGCAGCCGGACTGTTTAAATCACTGTTCATTTCAATTCTGTAAACATTAATTCCCCTTTTTCTACACTTTTGATATCATCCAACATTCTGGTCTAAAACCAACTTTTCTGTTTGCATATACTCTCGCAGATTGGCCGAAGAGCTCGTATTGATTGTCAAGAGTCAATCGAGAATACTGTTTTGCAAAGTTGAGACTGACCAGCAGCCATAAGACAAAAGTCCATAAATCCCCTGGTATTACCTCACCTATAAAGGCCTAATAACAACTAGGCATATTTAGAGGAATAACAGGTGAAGAGACTTGTGTCCAACAACCGTCTAGACGAAGCTAAGTATTTTGTTTGCCAATCTGAAGACTATTGTAAAGACCAGAATATTTAATTTATAACTCATTTTAATTATTGATATTTCAACTGTTTTTTTTTGTCAATTCTAAAATTTAATTAATCAATTTAATTTTTCGAAACTCTAAAACAATTTGTTGAACAACGTACTATTTTAAATTGTTTCATTTCAATTCTATTTGTTGTAATAAATTATTGTAAATTTGTTTTTAAGAATATCTTTCATTTCCTGCAAGAAACGAGATTCCGCGATTCTCAACGTCTATCAAGTAATTTTTGTCAGTTCTTTTAAGCTTTTATTGGTAGTACTTGACAGTTACTTTGAGAGTTAAGGAATGTCTGGCGCCCATATAAATAAATATTTCCATCAAATAGGATAAACCCACTCCTAAATTCTCATAGCCGGTATACTATTACGTTTCCATAAAATCAGGAACACAATTCGTTACAAGGTAGCCTCCTTCATAGGAAATAAGTGTAAAAACCAAAATCCTTTGATCCTGGAAAAAGTGGGCCAGAACCGCACGAAGGTATCATCAATAAATGAATGTACAATTTTATGCACTTACCGCCCACTTTGCCTCGCATATACCGGATTGATGTAAACCTTCTGATAGACCTCCACAACCGGCAAAAATGTCCATTGCTTTAAGAGGTTCCTCGAGCTTATCCCATTCTGGTGGCAGTTCTAAATTTTTCTGAGTAGATACCTTGCTTTTCGATTTTCCACCTAAAAATATTTATCAAATCACTCCGGAATATATGTATCAGATACTTTTCATCTCTCCTTAGCGAAATATTTTATGGTTGAATCTTAATGAACCTTTTTAAAACTATTATACAACTTTCGTTTTACTACATTCAATATGTATTGTTGAGAGTGATATTTTAAGTAAAGAAAGGATTGTTTACACGGTGACCTGAGTACAATTTTAATAACGTCACTTGTCTAGTATTATTCTTGTACAGAAAAGCAGGTAGACCCACCCCATTTCCATTGATATTAAGGTTCGGCACTTGTTAAATGACTACAGGACCGGTGGAATTAGGACATATTAAACAGTCAACTGATTTATGCATCTAAAAAAAAGTTGAGTGTGGGGTACATATAAATAGTAGTGTTCTACTAGATATTTATTATGTAACGCCCGTGGGGCTTCGCATCTAGCAGAAGGAATCGAAATCACTTATCATTAGATGCAAAACAAATTGTTAAGAATGTGTATGAATCATTAAGCAAGATGCTTTGAAGGAAACCTACTTACTTATAAAAATGCCAATATCGTCTATAAAAGATATTATAAGCCGTAACAGAATGACAAAAAGGAAAAAACGCAGTGATTTTGAACATCATCGTTTGGACCATTCTCAACAAGATGTCATAAGAAGAAAAATATATGCTTTCTATGAAGAACAAGTTGCTCCTACTTTGGATAAACTTAAAATGAAACTAGAACAAGACGAAACAAACATAAATATTAGTCTTGCCACCCTTCAAAGAGTCGTTTCCACAATGGGCTTTAAATACCGCACAAAGACAAAAACAAGTGGTAATGGAATCACAAAGACTGCAGCAAATTAAGAAATATAGGTCAGAAGACATATATATTTTTTACATGGATGAGACATGGTTTGACACTCACGACACAGTGTCGAAAGGATGAGTCGATCTTAGTTCAAAGTACTAAATAAAAAACTTTTGTATTCCATGCATAAATTTAATCCAAAAGGACATCTTAATCAGCGTAACAGAGCGCTTTCGGCGATAGCCATCATCAGTGTTACTTGTCAGTTGGAACAAAAGAACATATCCACAAGAGGCACAAACTACATCAAAACGACAACGGTAACATCAAAATTTAAATAACACTTTACATTTTAAGAAAGGTTCACATAATTAAAACGATTAACAAATTAACAGACCGACGTGGGTACCATGTTTTGATGGACGTCGTTCCGGGCACCTGTAGTTACTGCTATGGTACTGGCCCCGAGTGTAGAACTGGCAGAGGACTCTGTTATAAAATTGGCCCGGAGACGTGTTTGTATAATATACACGATTACAGTTCAGCCCCGCCTGCGAGTATTTTTGATTGTTAATCATACAACAACCCAGTATTCATAGTTATAATATACGTGACTACAGTGCACTACTAGCGTGTATAGATTTCGAAGTCTATTTCAGCCGTACATTTTTTCCCTTTATTCCTTACAGAAGGTACGAAACTCCTACTCACCTTTCTTCGAAGAAGGAGGATCACTCGAAAGATTTTTTTTTTTAGAAAATTTTTAGAAGGTACGAAGCTTCTCCGTGCGTTTTTTCGAATTACATCTCTTCCTTTGTGTTTCTTCAAGTTTATTAAAATTGTTATGATGACACACAATTTTTTTTCGATAAAGTAACTTTTTTAATTTGTTACTGGCGGCTAGCACCACGGAATCCCCTTTGGCTTTCACATTGCTAGGCATTATTATGGCTTTGCATGGCCTCAATCAACCAGAACTAACCAAGTGCTAACCAAAACTAACCCAAGGCTAACCCAAAATTAAGAAAAAAAGATAAAAAACAATAAACAAAACATCTGTCGCGACCGACGGGAATCGAACCCGCAGCACCGGAATGACAGAGCCAAGCGCCCTGCCTACTAAGCCACCGAGACGTTGTAGAAGTTTTGCTAGAACGTAGAGACATGCAGACATATATCGTCGCGATCTGCACTGTAACCGCGTATATTATTCCTAGGGACACTCAGGCCGTGTATGATTTATGCCAACCAATAATATTCAATAAAAACGAAGTTAACACTGTATTCATGTATATTATACAAAATAGCGGCCCAGAAATAGGATTGGCTGTAGTGTAGCCCGGAGATAGGACTGATTCGGGATACGACCCTCGCTTTTGACGGAGAGTGGCTAAAGAGTCGACGGTCTCAGTTTAGTAAGAAGAGCTCGGAAGCCTCTAGTGCAGTATTCAAATCCCGATAAATCGGTCGTGTAAGAACACAAACTAGACTCAACACAATATCCCCCAAGAAGGGTAGTATAACAATCAATACTAAAAGCTGAGTCACTATGACTGCACTAAAGCAAAAACCTTCCTTTACCACCAAAGGGTATTTCTAGAAGAATGAAATTAACCACTCAACTTGCCACTACCACGAGATTAAAGGCGAAAAAATGTAGGGCGGAGAAAATGACTAACGAAACTAACAATTCGATACGAGGAAAAATTCTAAGATAATAAACGACTTATTCTGGTTTATTATGGTTGTAAAACGACGGCGGGAGCCACAATTAATGAGCTGAAATTAAATTGCTCAAGAAATACTAGAAAATGTTCCCAAACCCCTGACGCTGGCAGGAACGTCAAACTGGTGAGAGGAGTTTGATTACGGGGAGTGACGCCCCCGCCATTCCGAGTTGCCATGGGATATGGCACATCAAATCCCATCGTCCTCCCCCAGGCTGGACAACACCAAAGTACAAAGTCTGGGGCCGATCAATGACAGTTTGTGACAAGAGGGGCTGCATTGTATTGGCTGGCAGGAACGTCAAACTGGTGAGAGCAGTTTGATTACGGGGAGTGACGCCCCCACCATTCCGAGTTACCACGGGATGTGGCCCATCAAATCCCATCGTCCTCCTCCAGGCTGGAGAACACCAAAGTACAAAGTCTGGAGCTGATCACTGGGGAGTGATCCAACAAACCCCATTTTTACCCCTGTCAGACTAGGGACCGCCAAAGGAATGAGTCTGAGGCCGATGCTTCGAGTGGAAGCGGCCCTAGGTGGTAGATGCATAAGCCTACTCGCATCGTCCGGTGAAAGACCACCCCACCAGAATTGGGAAGTGCTAAGTGGTTTTCCCAGATCACGTTCCGCTTCCGCGCTGGTGGTCCCCGGTTCCACAGTAGAAATATATGGACATGATGGTGCTTCCAGGATCAAAATATTCCGGAAGTAAACTCCCCGGCCATTAGGATCTCCGGGCGCTGGGTGGCCCTGGGAGCCCTTCATTCCGCATTTCACAGACAGCAAAGATACCGAACCAATTTAGAATAGATTTCTGCAACATAAGAGGCCTAAATACAAACATAAATTCGGTACACCAACATCTACAAGCAAATAGACCACACATATTAGGCCTTACAGAAACACAAGTATGTTCTACAACAACAACAGTGAACTACCTCTATCCTGGTTACGACTTACATACCCGATTTAGATATAAGTTCGGAATATGCCTTTTTGTCCGAAGCGACCTTTCATGTCACCGCGAGGAAACACTCGAACCGAACAACCGTGACGTCATGTGGTTCAAGTTCACCGCCAAGGGATTAACCAACTTTATATGTTGTCTCTATCGCCCTCCGAGCGATAGAGCCTACCAAAGCTTTTTCTCAACACTAGCTACCACTTTTGACTCAATACAGGTCGATCACCCCAGTTCAGAAATAATCGTTCTGAGAGACTTCAATGTCCACAACACCAACTGGCTCAAACATCACAACAAGACCGACAACGAAGGTAGAGAAGCTGAAGCATTTGCCATCAGCTGCGGGCTTACTCAACTTGTAGACGAACCAACTCGAATCTCAGAGAGGGGCGAATTCGCCGCCCTCCTGGATCTTTTTCTGACCACCAATTCTGACCAGTACAAGGTTACAGTTGGTCCGCCATTAGGTACCTCCGACCACAAACTTATTACAACGGTTTGTGAATTGCCACTCATACAGAAGGATCCACCATTGCCTCGCAAAATCTGGCATTACAATTCTGCAAACTGGGACGATCTAAGGCAGTTCTACTTAGATTTTCCTTGGCTCGACGTCTGCTTTGCCACTGACGACACGTCAGACTGCTGCGAAAAGACCATGCAAGTAATCTCCTCAGGAATGGAAGCATACATCCCAAACTCCATCAAGTTACCATTAAAAGGAAAGCCCTGGTTCGACAAAAGATGCGAAAGAGCTGTAGGAAGGAAACAGCAAGCCTATAAGTACTAGCAGCAAAATCAGACCGCTGAAAATCGCAATTATTTTATCGAAGCGAGAAACGAGTGCAAGCGTGTGATCGACGAAACTAAGGACAAACACAATCAAAGGATCAGGAATAAACTTTTGCAATGCCCCAGTGGTTCCAGGAATTTCTGGTCGGTAGCAAAGGCAGTAGCTAACAACTTTACAAAAACGTCTCTCCCACCTTTGACGGACGAACGTGCCATCACGGCGACTACAGCCAAGGAAAAAGCAAACATGCTCGCCAAAATGTTTTCATCGCACTCTACCTTAGACATGCCCCAAGGCAAGACTCTCCCCACTATATCGAACATCAATACCACCATGGCAGAAGTCAAGTTTTCTCATCGTGATATTCCCAAAATCCTTAAAGAACTAGATACGCAAAAGGCATCAGGACCGGACGGAATACCTGGCATCGTGCTAAAGAACTGCGCCAACGAACTAACACCCGTTTTTTCCGGGCTTTTTTCTCTTTCTTACAAAAAAGGGATTTACCCATCCTCTTGGAAAGTCGCTCGAGTGCAACCTCTTCCAAAAAAAGGAAAGAAAACCACGCCCTCAAACTATCGCCCAATTGCCTTGCTTCCAATAATCTCCAAAGTCATGGAGCGTGTAGTCAACCAGCAACTACTCAAGTACCTCGAGAGCAACAGAATAATCAGCGATAATCAATACGGCTTTCGCAAAGAGAGATCGACAAGAGATATATTGGCCTATGTCACTCATATATGGAGTAGGGCAATTGAAAACTACGGAGAGTCTCGAGCGATTGCGTTGGATATTTCGAAGGCATTCGACAGAGTTTGGCATGACGGACTGCTCAACAAACTGCCGTCCTTGGGACTGCCCGCCTCTCTTTGCAGCTGACTGGCTGGCCAGTTTCCTTAAGAACCGATCCCTACACGTTGCAGTCGATGGACACATCTCGGACACATTCACCATCAACGCGGGCGTGCCTCAGGGCGCAATACTTTCACCAACTCTGTTCCTCATCTATATTAATGACCTGCTGATCGAAACGAATAATCCTGTTTACAGTTTTGCAGATGACAGAACCCTTGTATCCCACTTTAGATCAGAAAAACCCTTACCAGCGACTGAGACTCATCACCGCAGACAGGAGCAGATTACAGCAATTAGTCAAGACCTGGAGAAAGTTCAAACTTGGGGCGACCGAAATTTGGTCCAGTTCAATGCAGCAAAGACCCAAGCAGCAACGTTTACTAAGAGGGCCAATACAGCGGGCCCTGACATCATTATGGCAGGATCGACCATTCCTTCATCCTCGTCAATCGGGCTGCTGGGTGTCTCGGTCAACAGCAATCTGTCATGGCATGACCATGTTGCTAACTTGGTGCGCTATTTCGCAACAAAAAACTCTATACACCGCAGCAGTTGCTCTTGCTGTACAAAGTGCAAATAAGACCGTGCTTAGAATATTGCTCACATATCTGGGGTGCCGCACCAAAGCATACCCTAAAGCTGCTGGATTCCATTCAGAAGAGGGCTGTGCGTCTCGTCGGCGATCCGGAGTTGACCCGGAATCTGGATAGTCTGGAACATCGCAGACATGTCTCTGTTTTACAGATACTTTCACGGCAGATGTTCCCAGGATTTGGCCCGCGTAATCCCGCCCCTGGCAACTCCTGTCAGACAGTCCCGACAGACGGCAGGAGCGCACCAGTTCGTCGTACAACTAGAAACACCTAGAACATCGCTTTACCAGAACTCCTTTGTCTGGCGCACTGCATCACTGTGGAACTCACTTCCAGGACATCTGTTTCCCACTAATTACAAGCTACAAATATTCTAGAACCGTGTCAATCAACATCTTCGCACACACACCGCTCGTCGAGCGCCATAGGATCTCCCTTTAGTGTGTGTGCCACTGCCATAAAAAAGCCTCTAGTGCAGTATTCAAATCCCGATAAATCGGTCGTGTCAGAACACAAACTAGACTCAACACAATATCCCCCAAGAAGGGTAGTATAAAAATCAATACTAAAAGCTGAGTCACTATGACTGCACTATAGCAAAAACCTTCCTTTACCACCAAAGGGAATTTCTAGAAGAATGAAATTAACCACCCAATTTGCCACTACCACGAGATTAAAGGCGAAAAAATGTAGGGCGGAGAAAATGACTAACGAAACTAACAATTCGATACGAGGAAAAATTCTAAGATAATAAACGACTTAGTTCTCGTTTATTATGGTTGTAAAACGACGACGGGAGCCACAATTAATGAGCTGAAATTAAATTGTTCAAGAAATACTAGAAATTGTTCCCAAACGAAATGATAAACTTTAAAAAATCTAAATCGACAGCAGCAATTATGATAAATACCCCATCCCTACCAACAGAATATTGCGGACATTGCAGCATGCCGCGTGGAAAGATAAATATGAATATCTGAAAATTCTAAAACCAGCCAGAGTCAGAGGTCCCAAAAAGTTTTATCAGAAGTGGTCAAAAGTTATGAAATATTTAAACCGAGAATAAAATATGAATTTGACGGATCTAATGAAGCTTCAAAGCAGGTTTTATTAACACATTTCTTAAAAAATATATATAAAACGGTTTGCTGGCCGTTCTACGGTAATGTAATATAAATTAAGCAAAGTTATATTAATAACATAATATCCTATTTTAGTGATTTGTTCGTGGTTAGCTTATCAACTAAAATAAATATAGTCACAAAGTGCCTGAGGAGAAAGGGATGATCAAAATAGCTACTCAAGGACACAACAGTGTTATAAAAGCTAATACAAATTTATCGTTTACCTATATTTAGAATAAAAATTTATATTAACAAATGCGGCAACCGTAAGCTTATTGACAGAAAATCGAATCAATCTATTTAGAATTAATTAATCGAAGAGTATTGACCTCTTTTCAATAATTCTTACCGCAAAATACAGCATTTTTTTCCTAAATGCAGCATATAAAATGAAATTTAAAATACTTTACACTGGCCAAACCGGATTGTTACATAAATATTAGTAAATATCTAACAAAAATTCTTGATTCTTTAATTGACACGAACTCCGTTCTTTATTGAATTTAATCAAACTTCTTTCATTTCAACTAACTGCTTCTCTGTTCACACTCAATACCTTGTTACTTTGCTTCTTCTGCAATTCTATCAACTTAACTTCACCAGGGATATAAGAAATCGATGTGTTCTATTACAACAATTTTCCAACCATCATTTTAACTTTTTCAATCGACACGAACGGGAGAGACGCTACAACTTCTACGTCTTGAGAAAATGCGTCTAAAACGCCCAAAACAGTCCCTAATCCAGGTCGGAAAAGGGGAACACAGAGTACACGAGATGTTTCCTAAACATCTGTGCAAACAAATGAGAAAACAGCCTAATAAACTGCTCCTTAAAAGTTAGGGATATTAAAATTCGTAATTCATTATCAAGTTGTCATAATTTATTAAAAATTTAACGCATTTTGTAGTGCCAGAAAGAGCAGACTTTCTACTTTTACATGGTGTTTGAAAAACGTGCTTGGAGAGGCATCTGTCAATTATACAGAGGGTGAAAGAAAGTGATGCAAAAACTTTAAAGAATATATAGCTATACCATGTGTGACAAGAAGTGTGGAAACTAGTTTTTTTTTCAAGTTTTGGATTACTTATAATATTCCCTTTCAATTGAGGATAAAAATCGAATATGGCTTCCTATATTCGATTTTTATTCACAACAAAATGGTAATCAATTATTGAAAATTTTGAATTTTTGATGTGTAAACATCTTACGCAGCGGTATGAGGGTAAATGTCGGGAAAATGGACGGAAGTGTGAAACCCCATGTAAAAGTAGAAAATCTGCTCTTTCTGGAGATGTCTCGCACTGTCAAATGCGTTACATATTTAAAAAATTATGACAACTTGAAAGTGAGTTAGAAATTTTAGGAGCAGTTTATCTTGGCATCAAACAGCGGCGACAGAGGCCGATGTTGTACGGTTGAATGCTCGTACTGCAATTGATGAACTAAATCTCTTGGCGTCAAACAGGGCGGCGACAGTGGCAGATGTTTTACGGAAGGCAATAAATTTAATTTCTGTAGAAGTAGAGACAAAAGCAGGAACTGCATGGACGATCCCATTAACGCATTTCAGAGTGTGTTTCTTTATTCGACATATTTGACAAAGACATATTAAATTTAAAACGTCTAAAAACATTTACCTTAACGGAGTGACAACTAGCTATATTTCCAGCGATTGTTTTATACAATAGAATCGACAATCCAGGTTCGGACTAAGGAGTAACTAAAGTACGATGCTTTCAATGCACAAATTGCTGTTTACATAGGGTGACCTAAATCTATTCGGATTTTAATTATGGTTTAATATGGATAATGTTAATTACTATTCCAGAAAATATGAGAAAATTCTTACCAGCGCCTGGCAAAACCAGAAATTATGCAGTAGATTTCAGAAAAAAATGTCACATTCGAGGAGAATTTGGCCCAAAAAGAATTACTTGCAATTGTACGTTTACATAAAGACCGTTTCACAAAATATGCTATTGACGAAATGGTTTTCGGAATATCACAGTACTTCCACTTCCACCCACTGCGAGTTGAACCCTATAGAGTTAATATGGGCTCCAGTAAAAGGATAGGTTGCAAGGAAGAATACTTCTTACAAAATGAAAGATGTTCAAATACATTTTCATGAAGCTTTGAAACAAGTAGACGCAGATAAATGGCGTATTTGCATAAATCACCTATTTAAAGAAGAAAAATGTGGAAATTAGATCAATTCGTTGACCAGGCAATAAGGCCATTGATTAAAAATCCGGATGAAAGCGACAGTTCCTCAGATGATGAACTACTTTCTATAATAAATAAATATGAATCAGCAACTTGCAATTTCCCATGGTCCCGTTGTTTGTCAAGTTTTGAATTTAAGAAAGTGCACGAGCTTTGTACTGTTTGCTATTCTTAACGTCATAATTTCATTTATTAATAATTTTCATTTTTATATTTCTCGTTTTTGACAACGAGACCAGATTTTTTCCTCGAAATGTCAAGCAATTTCAATTTTTTTAGGTTTTCAGTTTCTGTAGGGTCACTCAATTAGCACTTGTGCAATTTACACCCAAAAGCCAGGTCTGAAGCGGCTTATATAAAAAGTTTCCATAAAACAGGAGCGGAGAAATAGGTAATAATTTATCTCACAAACATGAATCCTCCACAACAATATAGAACATATCTAAAACTGTGTTTAGGAAGCATTTTTAACCGAAGAGGTGTGAGGTGACGGGAACTCAGTCACATGTCCTAAACAAAATTGGCAGATGTGCACACCTAAGGCAAACTAAACTATAAATGTAGTCGACCTTTTTTTTTAATTACGATTTCTTTGAATATCAGAACACTTCCATTATAGTTGAGCTCATTTGCTGAAACGAAAACTTACCTTTTCCCATAGTTCCGATTCTTCTACCAGCCGATGGAACTTCACAAAATTTTCTTGTATCTAGATCAAATTTCTCTTCAAAATAAAAACGTAACGGGCCTTCAAGACACCATCTCGACACTGATACTACGTTTTCGGAAAAAGTAACGTAACATTTTCCAGTCACATTAGAAAACGACGTTGTCACAACTAAAATAAAATAACACAGTAAAGAAACTAAACTTTTAGAGTATTAGATGTAAATCTTTCATTCAGAAAGGATTTTAAGAAAGAATCCAAACATATTGCTTTCCTTTTCCTAGGTCCTGTTTGATGGCTCTCTAGAACTTAGGAAAAAGGAAATCGATATTGTATACATGTATTAAAACATAAATACCTCAGCCTTTATTTCACCTATGCCTTTACGCATAAATTTATTTCGTTGACATTTAAAAAACTTACTCTGGTAATTAAAATGCTGAATGTTAATAAACCACATTTTTCAGCTTTAAGATTACCTTTTTCGGTCCAGTAAATTAATGTCAAATCTGTTATATTAGATAAAAATTTGTTTCCGGTTTCTTCAGGCCGACAAAACAATCGTACCGAAATTTTAATATCATTTTTCTTATTTATAATTTCCTCAATAATTCCAACGACAAATGGTCTAGGCGTGTCAATATTTGAACCTTTCACGTTGTCTACTTTCTTTCTATAGTATTCGGGATACAATATTTCATCAACATCGTTCTTCTGCAAGGAAAACCATTAATTAATAAATAATATCGAATTTTACCAGAAAATAAATTTTAATATTAAGGAAGCGGAATAACATTCCGTTTTCATACGCTTTGGAAAATTAAATTTAAATGTATGGAATTAGAAGAATACAACAACTACCATCAGAAAAATGGAAGGAAGTAAATGAATTTTGATGTATCCATAATCAGTGGACAAGGGAGCAGCATTGTACAGGGTGAGTCAACGATAGAGTAAGGTCCATTAACTCATTGGTTTTGGGAACTACAGAAAAATGTTGAATACGAAAGTTTTAGGGAATATCGAGATGCGCAATTTAAAATTATTTTTAAACATACAGGGTGCTTCAAAAAAGTGTGGCGGATACAACATACATATTTTTAAATAGAACATACTATTTATTATTTTATTTTTGAATTATGTATAAAATTTATAAATTTTTTATTAATAATGTTATATGCCTAAACCTAGTGGTTTTCCCAATATTCCAACTTTTCTACAAAAAATCTACTGTTCACCAGTGTAAAACTTGACAATAGCGCCATTGTTTTTGAAGGTAGAACATTCATATTTGGCATGAATGCTGTTTAGGGATGAACCAAAAGATACATTTAATAAGATTCGAGTTATATGTTACAGGATGTTCAAAATAGACAAATTCGTATGGCCCCTTGTAAATTGAAAAATCTCGATTTTTTTAAATGACACACCCTATATATTATTGTTCTTTCTGATAGATTTTACAAAACCCTTCAACTTTTATTAAGTATGTCCTATACCTATTCTTAATACTTTGGGATTTATTTTGATTTCTGCATTTTTACTCTTTTTTTTCATGGCAACATTATAACATGGCAAAACAACAAATAAGTCATTGTCAAATTTTGACGCGTCACTTAAGTGACTGAAAATAATTTAATTTTTTTATCGTGCATCTGACGAATAAAGTTAAAATTAGTCATGGATTTTCCTAAAAATGAACTAATGGATATGATTTATATACTTGGCGAGGCTTTCTGGCAGTGAGGCTTTATGAAGCAAAGTATCCCAATAGGCGCATACCAACTAAACAATCCTTTCAGTGCCTAATGGAACGGTATGATGCTAGTGGCACCGTCGAATACGAGAAACGGAAAGTGGTAAACCGGAATGCCACTGGCGAGGAAAAAGAACTGGAAATTATACTGCATGTTCAAGACAGTTCCACGAACCCCACAATTAAATGGTGTATCGGAACGAATGGTTAGGACAATTAGAAAAAGGTTTTTCGGGTGAGGCAGTTCCCACTGCAACATTTTTACTTAATTTAATCCCTAGTAAAGCATTAAAAGAGTTTAAAACACCATATGAAATGTGGCATAACAAAAAGCCACAAGTAAAATATTGTTACGTTTTTCCCGTGGGTTCTTAACAGAATTACAGCTTTGCTATTTTCAACTAATAGTCTCTTTATTATCTACCACTGTATACAATTGAACTCACTAAACTAGTCTTATAACTTTCCAACTAATATCTCTTTACACTTTCAATGATTAACTAACTAACTCTAACATTCGCCTTAGGTCTGCTTATATATAATCTGAAATCTATCACGAATATTCGGGAAGTATTCCGAGGCCACTCTATATGATCTCGACGAGGCCATCGAGATAATTCCAGCGATCCTAAATCTTCGCGACCGGCCGGGTGATGACTCATACAGAGAAGCGAGCGGCACGGCGGCTAGTTCTATAGGGTAACACAAAAACGTTCGGACGGTTGTTAGTCGTGACATTGCCTCCCTCTTAAACCTGATCGTCCCGATCAGATACTTCATGTCCGTGATATGCTTTCAGCCTGTCGAGGTGGACTACTTTCAGTTTGCTTCTGGGGCTACGCTGAATTCTATACACTACGTCATTAATTCTTTTGATGACTGTATAGGGCCCTTCTCATACTGGCGTAAGCTTCGGAGGTCTTCCTTTCTTCCTTTGCGGATTATATAACCAGGCTTTATCGTTCATCTGAAATCCCATAGAATTAGCTTTGAGATCATATCGTGTCTTCATTCGGTTGCTGGCTTTCTCCGTGTTTTCTCTGACTAATTCATGGACGTATAGTAACTTTTCCTTAAGGGAGTCTGCATAGTCTTGAATTTCCATATCCTGGTTGTGTGGCGTTCCGAATAATAGGTCACAGGGTAAACGGAGTTCTCTTCCAAATAAAACCATGGCTGGTGTTAGTCCTGTCGTGTCATGGACTGCTGATCTGTAGGCCATTAAAAATAGTGGTATGTGTCGGTCCCAATCCTTCTGATGTTCATCTACGACCTTTGACAAATGTTCTTCAATGGTCTTGTTAAACCTCTCAACTATGCCGTCTGATTGTGGATGTAAGGCGGTAGTCCGTGTTTTATGGATGTTGAGTAAATCACAGACTTTCTGGAAAACCTTGGATTCGAAGTTGTGTCCTTGATCTGAGTGCAACTCTAACGGAACACCAAATCTGCTGAATAAGTTATTCACTAGGACCTCTGCTATGGTAACAGCTTCTTGATTGGGGATCGCAAATACTTCAGGCCATTTACTGAAGTAGTCAATTGCCACTAAAATGTACTTGTTACCATTATTTGTTTCTGGAAAAGGGCCAGCTACGTCAATGGCGATACGTTCAAACGGTAGGCCCACATTATACTGTTTCATTTTGCCCCTAGATCTTGTTTTGGGTCCTTGGCTTGCGGCACAGGTTGAGCACTGCCGACACCACGATTTCACATCCTGGCAGTAGTTGACCCAGTAAAATCTGTCGCGAATCTTGTCAATCGTTTTGTTCACTCCGAGGTGAGCACCAGACTTTCCATTATGAACTTCTTCCAGAACTTCCGATATCTTCCTCCTTGGTACCACTAACTGTGTCTTCACTACTTTTCCATCGGCGCTTTCCCAGGCTCGTTTAAGAAGTCCATTTTCCACCACCAGGGAGTCCCACTGAGCCCACAAAGTTTGAAAAGCAAGTCCTTTAGTTGATATCTCGCTACAGCTTGGTCTTGGTTGATGTTCTTCTTTAGCTGTTAGCAATAGTGCTATTTCACTATCTTCAAGCTGATCCTTTTTAAGTTGCTCTGTGGTCCACTGCTGATCAACCTCAAATTTCGTTTGCCTAATCGGAGTAATTCCTTCTCGTTGATCTATTCTTTGGGAATGCTTACAATTATCCGCGCATGGTCGTCTGGATAAAGCATCTGCATTATTATGCAATTTCCCTGCCCTGTGCTTAACGTTAGTTATATTGTTGTAACTTTTCAAGCCACCTGGCTACCTGTCCTTCAGGCTGTTTCATATCCAAAAGCCATTTAGGTGCTGCATGGTCAGTCCTTATCAGAAATTCTTGCCCATATAGATATTGATGGAAATGCTCAACAGACCGTACTATTGCCAAAAGCTCTTTTCGGGTTACACAGTAATTACGTTCAGGTTTCGAAAGTGTTCGACTGTAGTATTCGATAACTCGTTCTTCCCCTGCTTGAACTTGCGATAAAACTGCTCCGATGCCAGTGTTGCTTGCATCTGTGTCCAATACAAATTTACCCTTTTGTTCCAGATATCCCAATATTGGACTAGAACATAGAGCCGCTTTTAATTTCCTGAGCGCAGAATCGCAGTTATGATCCCAGTTATAATTTTTTCGTTCTTCAGTGAGCTTATGTACAGGTGCAGCTATATTTGCAAATCCTTCAACAAATCTTCTATAATAAGTACATAGTCCAAGGAAGCTCCACAGTTCGTGTTTGTCGCGAGGACGAGGCCAGTCTTTGATTGCTGTAATCTTTCGTTGATCAGTTTGGATTCCCTCTGATGACACGACATGCCCAAGAAATTCAACTTTTTGTTGGAAAAGAAAACATTTCTTTGGATTCAGTAAGAGCTGAGCATTCTTGATCCTAGTAAAAACTTCATGCAGGTTTTGTAGGTGCTCTTCGAACGTTTTTCCCATTACCATTATATCATCAAGATAAATCAGGCAAGTCTTTCAAGTGAGACCTCGTAGAACAACTTCCATAAGACGCTCAAAAGTAGCGGGAGCATTGCATAGTCCGAAGGGCATAACTATAAACTGATATAAACCACTTCCGGTAGAAAAGGCAGTCTTTTCCTTATCCTGTTCGTCAATGCCTACTTGCCAGTAGCCGCTCTTTAAATCGAATGTTGAGAACCAATGAGAACCTGCTAGTGTCGTCAACGTGTCATCAATCTTGGGAAGTGGATAGCTGTCTTTCTTAGTGACGTCCTTGAGATTTCTATAGTCCACGCAAAATTTGGTAGTCCCATCTTTTTTGGTGACTAAGACAACAGGAGACGACCATGGGCTCGATGATTCCTCAATAATTCCATCGTCAAGCATTTTGTTGACTAATGTGGTCACCTCTTGCTGCTTCGTCACTGGTAGCCTCCGAGGATGCTGCCGTATGGGGTGAGCACTTCCAGTGTCGATTTTATGTTTTATGATGTTCGTTCTTTCAGTATTGCCATTTTTCCTTTCAAAGGCTGTGCTCTGCTCTTTGATAAATTGTGTAGCTTTCTTCAATTCTTCGGATGACAGATGATGCCACGACTTCTGGAAATGTTTTAGGACTTCCTTAGATGATGTTGAGGGTGTTACTTCTGACTGCGTCTCGCAACTGGTTACCCACTGCACCGGCTCGCAAGTGGCTATTACATCTCCTTTATTGATTTTCATGGAATTGGATGAAATATTTGCTATCCTTATTGGCATTTCGCCGTCAGTTTTGACTAGTGCTTTGCCTACGAAGTGTTTGCAAGGCAAATCGTGGTGTTGGATAAGTCCGATGCAGCCTCCAAAATCCTTCTCCAATTTCCCAAAAATTATCTGCTCGGTATTTCCGCTTATTTTGACAGTACATGCCGCCACTACTTTAGTCGGTGTGCCATCGTCTGTTTTGTTAAGGATGAACTCTTCGGTGCCAAACTTCAGAAGATTAAGCTTGTTGTCAAAAGAGAATCCGTGTTGACCGATGATATCCATCCCCAAAATAAATTCGTCTTCGATGTCGGCGACTAACACTGTATGGTGTAATTTAATTCGTCCCAGTTGAAGTTCGATAACCATTTCTCCAAGTACTTCGGCTGTCTCACCGGTAACTGTACGTAAAACTACATTCTTTGATATGGGTAGAACTTCTACTCTATTTACCCTGTTGGACCTTATCAAAGATACCGCCGCACCAGTGTCAACAGTAATTGTTATGAACTCTTCCGTTGATCTTTCCTTTAACACTTAGACTGTCGGCGGCTTTTCCTAGGTTTTTTATGGAGACGATCCTGGGGGCTTTATCTTCCTTAGCCAACACCCGCCCCGCAATGTTGACTAATTGAAGTTTTCCTGATTTGACTTGGAGGCCCTAGCGTCTCCGTAGTTGTACTCGGCAGTCTCTTTTGAAATGCCCAGTCCTGCTACATCTATAGCACTGACTTGATGTATTTCGGTTACGTGGCCTATGTTCAATTGGCTCCCGGAATCTCCCTGTGGCCTGAAGAACTTCCGTTAATTTCTTCAAAATTTCGCCCATCTCAGTTAATTCACAGCTGTTTGTCGGCTTTTCTTCCTGGATGGATACGGCCCTGATTTTTGGCTTGGAGGTGTTACAGACCGCCTCGACTTCCAGGGCTCGACCCAAAGCTTCGCTGCTGTTATCAAATTTGGCTAGGCGTAACATTTTCTGAGTTTCTGGATCTCTAGTACCATCCACGAAATATTGGGCAGCAAGTTCCTCTTGAAATTCCTCTGTCGCTCCTGGGTAGGCCAATTGAATGAGACATATAATGTCTGCCTCAAATTCTTGCAGGTTTTCACCAGGCTTCTGATGTCGAGACTTAACTTGTGCCTGATAGAGCTGTCTTCTATGTTGGTCGTCAAATCGTTTCTCCACGACAGCTACAAGTATGTCATATTTCCCCTGTTGGCTGATGGGAATTGTCTGCAGTAGTTCCAGGACAGATCCACGAAGCGCTACCACTAGGTAGCCATTTCTTCATTATTCCACCCGTTGGCAACAGCAGCGGCTTCAAATTGCCTTTTGTACATTGTCCAGGATGTTTGACCGTCATAGGGTGGAGGTTTAATATGTTGTCCTGTGGCGAATACCCTCGCGGTGGATCCTTGATTTTTTAGTCTGGAAACTTCTGCTTGTAGATTTTTAATTTCTTTCTGTACGTCTCCTACTTCTTTTTGTACAGTTACAACTTCTTTTTGTATATTGTTTACTTCTTTTTCAAATTTCTCATTTTGCCCAATATTTTCTGTAATTTTCCTTGCTCGCCTACAATTACATCCAGCATCCATTTCTGCAGCTGTTCCTGTTCTGCTTGTCTTCTACCTTCATCCTCTTTCCGTTCCGCTTGCCTTTTATCTTCTTGATCTTGAAAAATTTTCTGAAGCCGGTCCTGTTCTATTTGCCTTTTATCTTCTTGGTCTTGTAAAATTTTCTGAAGCCGGTCCTGTTCTATTTGCCTTTTATCTTCTTGGTCTTGTAAAATTTTCTGAAGCCGGACCTGTTCTATTTGCCTTTTATCTTCTTGATTTTGCAAAATTTTCTGAAGCCGGTCGTCCTGTTCTTTTTGCCTTTTATCTTCATGGTCTTTTAAAATTTTCTGAAGCCGGTCCCGTTCTGCTTGTCTTTTACGTTCATCTTCTTCTAGATCCGCTTGCCTCTCAGCATTTAAATTTTCCATGAAATCTGTCAACATTTTATTTATTTGCTCCATTTCTGCCGTTTGTTGCCTCGTATTGACCATAGAATGTTATAAATTATTCACAGAATTCACCAATCAAAACGGTCTTTCGTTGACGTACTTGTGCGCTCTTCTCTCCTCGAAGAATACTTCAACGTCCGGTCCCTTCACAATCCAACTTCTGACAACAAATGTTACGTTTTTCCCGTGGGTTCTTAACAGAATTACAACTATGCTATTTTCAACTAATAGTCTCTTTATTATCTACCACTGTATAGAATTGAACTCACTAAACTAGTCTTATAACTTTCCAACTAATATCTCTTTACACTTTGACACTCATTGATTAACTAACTAACTCTAACATTCGCCTTAGGTCTGCTTATATATAATCTGAAATCTATCACGAATATTCGGGAAGTATTCCGAAGCCACTCTATATGATGTCGACGAAGCCATCGAGATAATTCCAGCGATCCTGAATCTTCGCGACCGGCCGGGCGATGACTCATACAGAGAAGCGAGCGGCACGGCGGCTAGTTCTATAGGGTAGCACAAAAACGTTCGGACGGTTGTTAGTCGTGACAATATTTAAAAGTTTTCGGTTCTACTGTTTACGTACATAATAAAACCAGAAAAACAAAATTTGACAAAAAATTCTGGAAAGCTATACTGGTTGGTTTTGAACCGAATGGATATAAAGTGTGGGATGTGGAAAATAATAGATTTGTTGTAGTTAGGGATGTTATTGCAGATGAGACGAATTTTTTTATCGTCCAGGCCTAAAACTTAATTCCTCTAATAGTTTGTCAAGATCAGTGGATAATAAAACATATTCCTCTGACAGTTTGTTAAGATCAGTGGATAATAAAACTGATTCCTATGACAGCTTGCCAAGATCAGTGGTTAATGAATCTGATATTACTAAATGAGATGAACGTGAATCCAGGAATGTAATAGCTAGCCCTAGCAAAACTATCAAATTAAATAATGAGTGTAAAAAATCTGTAATTAAAGCAGATATACTAAATGAAAATATTGAGTGTGAAAACATATTACCCCAACTAAAAAGTGATGGAATCAAAGGTCATTTGCCAATTTCTTATAAAGAACCCGATTTGTCACAGGACTATTTTATTTGTGCTCAATCAGTTGTTTGTCAAATTCCTTTATCATATCAGGAAACTAAAAATAGGGAAGATACACTTCAGTGGAAACAAGCTATATAAGACGAAATAAATTCTCTCCTTTTAAATAAAACGTGGTCATTAGTATCGAGACCAGAAAATAAAAATAGTGGACTGCAAATGGGTGTTTACTATTAAAAATGATGAATTTGGAAAACCGTTAAAATACAAAGCTCGCTTAGTTGCTCGGGGTTTTAGTCGAGAATACTTACGATAAAACTTTTGCCCAGTGGCAAGAATTGGAAGTTTTCGGTTTATAATTGCCTTTTCAAATCAGTTTAACCTTTTAGTACATCATATGGACGTAAAAACTGCGTTTCTAAATGGCACATTAAAAGAGGAAATTTTTATGAAAGTTCCTGAAGGTGTCAGAAGCAAACCTAACCAAGTTTGCAAATTGCATAAAGCTTTGTATGGATTAAAACAAGCCGCCAGATGTTGGTTTGAAATATTTGAAAAGGTTCTTAAAGAAAAAGGGTTTCAAAATTCATCAGTTGACCGCTGTATTTATATTTTAGATAGATGTGCAATATTGAAAAATATTTATGTAGTTCTTTATGTAGACGATATTGTAATTGCGACCGCAAATAGCGATATAATCAGTTATTTGGCAAATAAATTTTGTATGGTTGATTTAAAAGATATTAAACTGTTTTTAGGTATTAAAATTACAAAAACAAAAGATAAAATTACCCTAGATCAATCATCATAATAAATAGTGTTTTACATAAATTTAATATGTATGATTGTAAGGCTGTCAGCACTCCCCTTCCTCGTGAATTAAATTTTAATGGCTTAACTTCCTACGAAAAATATGATAGCCCTTGCCGAAATCTTATCGGCTGTTTAATGTATATTATGATATGTACAAGGCCAGATTTAAGTGCTTCTGTTAATATTTTAAGCAGGTACCAAAACAAAAATAATAAAGATCTTTGGCAATGTTTAAAAAGGGTCCTTAGATACCTCAAAAGGTACAATTAATTTAAGGTTGACATATGTCAGATGTGATTATGTCGATCTTTTAAGTGGTTATGTAGATTCTGACTTGGGAGGTGATGATGCAAAAATATGAAAAGCACAACTGGTTACTTGTTTAAATTGTTTGAAATATGTGTAATATGTTGGAATACAAAAAGACAGTTATCAGTAGCGACATCATCTACTGAAGCCGAATATATGACTCTTTTTGAAGCTGTCCGGGAGGCTCTTTGGTTAAAGTCATTAGCAATAAGTATAAATATTAAAGTATCAGAGCCAATTATTATATATGAAGACAATACTGGTTGCATAAGTATTGCTAATCATCCAACAAATCACAAAAGGTCAACATATATTGACATAAAGTATCACTTTTCTAGGGAACAAGTAGAGAAAGGTGTAATTAAATTGAAATATTTGTCCACAGATAACAAGTAGCTGACATGTTTACAAAATCATTACCGGCACCTAGATTTGAAGTATTGAAAAAGGAATTAGGTTTAGAGACAATAGAATAAGTTAAATGGTTTGATTAGGTTTTTCTGGGTTTTCCCTAATTCTGAGCAGCAAATGCTGGACCATTATTGTAGTTTCCCCAGAAAAGACAACTATATGGAAAACAGATCCAGATACTCATATGTTTAAGTTTTGATTTGTATGTTATGTGTATGTTTTACTTATGATATATTTTTATTTTTAGTTTTTGCTTAATTGATTAATTTTTGAGGTGGCGTGTTGAGTAAACTGATATGTATATCAGTGAAAAGTAAAATCAATAAATTAGACATCTTTATTAGTTCTTAGATTTTCCTGTTTATAATATCGCCATGGTCGGCGTACGTGCTGGAATGTGTTTATGTAAGAATGAATGAGGGCTTGTGTGCTCTAATATAGGATCACTTTTAGAATCTAGTTAGTTCTCTCTCGGCTTGCTTTCCGTGTTGTCTTAAGACAAAAGACAATTATTTTAAATTGAAATTCAAATATCTTTTATTTCACCGTCCATTTTCTAACACCATTATTCCACAGTTAATCCATTCTGGGTCCGCGAAGTGAAAAACCAAAACCATTGGTCACTTAATGTATGGTGTGGAATCAAACACTTGACTGTCCATATTTTTTCTGTGAATCTCTTAACGGGCCTAGATATTTGAACTGCTTGCAAGTAGAATTACCCCAGCTTCTTGAAGAAGTTGATTACAACGAAATGTGGGTTCAACAAGACAGCGCTCCTTCTCATTACCATCGGGAAGTTCGGGAATATTTAAATAATCGTTACTCACAAAAATGGATTGGTAGAGGCAGATCCATCGGGTAGCCTCCTCGATCATGTGACTTGACACCACTGGACTTCTTTTTGTGGGGGATACATTAAAGATCGTGTCTATGTTAAACCCCCGAAAATATGGAGAACAGGATACGGATTGCGTGTGGAACAATAATACCTTTTATGCTAAGAAACGTGCAGGAAAATAGAGTTAAAAGGCTAAATATGTGTATCGAAGTCGAATCGAATCGAATCTTTTCGAACATTTATTGCGCCATAACAATTAGAAATAGGTACGTAAGATAGCTTTTTCAGCTTTATGTTTTTCACAATACCGTAACTGTTAAAACTAAAAAATTCAAAATAAATCGCAAATTATTAAGAATGCGTATAGGACATACTCAATAAAAGTTGAAGGGTTTTGTAAATTCTATCATGAAGTACAATAATATACAGAGTGTACCATTTAAAAAAAAATCAAGATTTTTCAATTTAAAATGGGCGATAACTCGAATCTTATTATATGTATCTTTTGGTTCATCCCCAAACAACATTCATGTCAGATATGAATATTCTCCCTTTAAAAACAAAGGCGCCATTGTCAAGTTTTTACACTAGTGAAAAGTCGATTTTTTTTAGAAAAATTGGAATATTGGAAAAACTAATAGGTTTAGGTATAGAATATTATTAATAAAAAATGTATTGAATCTTATGCATGCAGAATTCAAAATTAAAATAATAAATAGTATGTTCCATTTAAAAAAATATATGTTGTATCCGACACAGTTTTTTGAAGCACCCAGTATGTTTAAAAATATTTTTAAATTGTGCATCTCCACATTCCCTACAACTTTCGTATTCAACATTTTTCTGTAGTTTCCAAAACCAATGAGATAAGAGACTTTACTCTATCGTTGACTCACCCTGTACAAGTAATTAAAAACGTAAAAATATTTTTAAACATAAGAATTAATTTTGTTGGACAACACCGATCCACTAACCTCGAAAAAAATTGTTTATGTCGATATGATAAAATGAGAAAAAAAATATTGCATTGCGGTTAAAGTTTTTTTAACGTTTCGGAACCGTACAATAGTTGTGATTGCAGAGTATTAATTGTTTTGGTCAAAGTGCTCCAATTCTTCAAATAGTTGGTAATAATGTTGTTATTTTTTAAGTAAAAAGTCCTTTAGAGGCGTTCAGCATGGGTCGTGATGAAGACTGAGTAGTCACGCATTAACGCTCGAAGCTACTATCGATTATTTAACGCACATTCGGGTAAAGTCAGCGTCAGCTTCATACGTAGTTGCGTTTTATGATCAGGTGTTTGCGACATTGCCTTCTTTACCCATGTCCAGACGGTCCAGCGAATTGCTTTCTCGTGGTGTAGTAGTCAGATCCTGTGGTTCGATTCCCGTCGATGGCAAGAGGCTTTTTAAAAAATTTTTAAGGTTATGTTTGTTTCTTTTTGTAAATTTGGGTTAGTTTTGTTTGGTTGCGCTGCGGAGCGAGCGGAGAGCCATGCGTAAAGTTAACAGTACCCAGTACTCCTTTAAATTCACGTCCTCCGTTGATACGTCGCAAACAGCTAATCATAAAACGCAACTGCGCATGATTGCGAATAGTTATACCGCAGGGGCTAGATTATAGTGTGAGTGGAGCGATTTCAGTTACCATACATAAACCTATTGTTTCATTTTTATTTTTCCCGAAAACGCCTGTGAGAGGGAATTTGGTATTTTGTTTCAGCGCCACTTGGAGGCCACCGACGATAAATTGTTTTTGGCGATCAGATTTTCCATTTCCGAATTATTACGTCAAATCTTTGGGTCGTGCTGTGCTAGCGCCAAAAAGTAGCCGGCATTGAAAAAACTGAGACGACAGTTCGGGAATTTCTAGGAGAAAAATTCTCTAAATACCTCTCTAGTTTTGAAAATGTCGGAAAAATTTACTTTTCAGTGGCTGTGCCAGCTATTGGTCGTTTAATGAGCTTTAGCCGCTCGTTCTTGCTGTTAATTGAGATTTTGGATTGAACTAGTCTGTGGTCACTGTATTATTTTAATTTTAATCAATTGAGCAATTTGACGTAATAACCGTAATATTAGTGTATATTTAAAATGAGTTCCGAAGCAACACTCTGCCTTATTTTAATAACAGAAAAATGCAAATTTGGTATGTAGTTATATAGGGCTAAGAATCGTATTCGAAAATTCGAATAGTCGAACACTCTAAAATCGCATGATTTTAAAATATATTATTCGAATAGTGGAATTATTTAATTATTTGAATGATTCGACTTTTCGACTATATTCGATTTTTTTTTTATTTTGGATGGGATGACGCTTTCATCTTTAACACTTAAAGCCTTGGAACTACAAACTTTTTTTTCTCAAAATTTGGGATCATATCTGGGAACATTTAGAGCTACAGCGTGTTGAAATATTTCGGTTATACTAAGAGGATAACATGCTACAAATGGCAATCGAACTGAAAATGTAAATAAATATATATTTTATTTTTTACAATTTTGGATGGAATAACACTTTTATATCTTCAGCACTGAATTGGAAGACTTAGAAATACGAGCCAAAATATTTCGAATATATTAAGGGGATAAGGAGCTTAAACCGGCAAATATTTACGAACAGCGAAAGTGAACCTAATCGGCTCGGTTATCTGTGAACCAGGCAGAGATGGTGTCTCAACTAGAACTATCTGCCGATTATAAAATATAAAATAAAATCCTTTACATTCGAAACCTTAAATCAAGCGACATATATAAGAGAAAAGTTTCAACATCCTTCAGTGATGTTTCTATCAAAGATACCATTTTCAGCAATAAATTACAACTCTCCTGTAATGAACCTAGAATCTAGTGGATGAGGAATCACTTCCTATGAGCATCTCTAATGTTGTAGTTTTGCACATTTTTAACTTATATCAGAGATAAACCACCAAGAGACACTCAAGTAAATGATAAAAAAAGGTCCCAAGTAATAGACGAGGAAAGAAAGATCGATGATATCTCTGTCTAGCTTCGGAGAAAGGTGAAAGCAGAGGGCGCGATTAGCTTGGGCCTCCAAAAGCGCGGGAGGTTTGAATGTTTCTTTGATTGCTTTATTGTTATATTTTAGTCATTGTGATACGGGGAAGATCTTTTGATTCTATTATGTATTTGTATTACTAATTTTAAAAAGGATGTTTATTTATTTTTTTACTTATTTAGTACATATACACCAAAGCTCCAAATGGTACGAAAAGAGTTAAAAACAATTAATCGTAGGACATTATATAAAACATTTGCAACACTTAACATTCAATACATCTCCGATAATACAACGCGTAAGAAAAAGAAAAAAAAAAGGTCAAGACACAATGCGCTTCAGTGAGTTGAGACTTAAGTTAAATATATCCAGGTAGTTAAACTTGTCGTTGTATATGGTAACCATTCGATCCACAAGTGCTCTTCGCTCGGTGATAATGTTGGTGGAACAGTCGTTGGTGTCTTAAAGTTCTAACTGGTATCTTGAGGTAAAGGAGTCTCAGTAAATTGGCACAATCAATCTTCCCGTTCATCAGTTTATGAAGAAAAAATAGAAGCTGCTTCTCTCGTCTAGCTTGCAGTGATTTAAGACCGCAGAGTAGGAATCTAGTCTGTTATACAATAAATATTTAATAAATTTGTTCTGCACCTTTTCGAGCCTAGAAATGTGACACTGGTACTGGGGGACCAGATCGTGCTGCAGTATTCAAGTATACTGCGCACTAGATAGTTATAAAGTGTCGTAATTGCCTTGGTGTCCGTCATCAGTGCAGTGTTTCTCTTTATAAATCCGAGCAGCCGCACGCCTCTCGAAACTATTTGATCTCCACATGTAAAATTAATGAGAGATCTTTGTCAAACAACATCCCTAGATCATTAAAGAAAGTTACCGATTTCAGAGTCTCACTATCGAATGTGTAACTGTGGTTAATTTGATTCATCCCCTTATAAAGGCTATTTTTTTTACATTTCTTGACATTTAATTTTAGGCAGTTTTTCTTGCACCATAAAACCAGGCGCTCCAGATCTTGTTGGAGTCCAGCGGACGATGTTTCCACAATATTATAAAATTTTAAGTCGTCGGCGTACATAAGAAAGTTCGATTCTTCGAAACATGACGAGGTGTCGTTGACAAATAGGGAAAACAGAACTGGACCAATGTGGGACCCCTGAGGCATACCCGACAACACCTGGATCTCTTTAGATGTTACCCCTTCCATGAGTACACGCTGCCAACGATCCGATAGGAAGCTTCCAATCCAGTTAAGGTATTATGAGCCAATTCCAATCTTTGAGACCTTTATGAGAAGTAGCAAACACTGTCCAACGTCTTAGATATGTCCGTGTATATAACATCGACTTGCTTTCCCATCTCCAGACTGGCAACCAGCTAGGTTGGAATTTGTGAACGCTCCTGGAAAAAACCGTGCTGATTTTCGGTTATATAGTTTTTGTAGGTATGGATCTCATCTATCAGAATTGATTCCAAAATCTTCGGCATCGTGGATAGCATTGATACAACTCTGTAATTTCCAACTTCGGACCAATCACCGGACTTGTAAATAGGAAAAAGGGCGGAATCCTTCTAGAAAGTTGGGAAAACTCCTTGGTTGAATGTTTTTTGGAAGATGGTGCAGATTGGTGCAGCAAGCGACTGCAAACATCGAATTATACTAAGTCCAATATTCTACCCAGTGCATTCGAAATATTGTTGCGTTGCTGGAGCTCCAAGAAGTACATACAGTCGATCACAGCTTCTTTTATGGGATTACGGATACCCGTTGGAGTCAAATAGTCTTCTTCTTCGAGCCATCTCACGCCAGGCAGGTTGAAGTCGCCGAAGATGAAAACATTGGCGTTGTAATATTTGCTTGCTACGCCTTCACAGGTGTTTGTAAAGTGAGGGCTGATCCAGGAGGGAAGTAAACACAACAAGGAATTCCCGTGCTGCTACTGAAGTGTTTCTACCCAAACGCTCTCATAGTCAAGGTTCTTGGAAGCGGACTGTTCTCGAGTGGTACTCCGACTTGATGACGATAAGGACGCCACCGCCTCGGCTGCAGTCCAGTTGATCATAGTCGCGATCGCAGCGAAAAACTGAGTAATTTTCAGTCAAAAACTCTGATGAACAGTGATCCCCAGAGAGTCACGTCTCAGTAAGCATGATGCAATCATAATCGATGCATCATAAATTGCGGTGCTTTGGTGCGCATTCCCCGAATATTCTGATAATAAATCGAGTTAAGGTTTTTGTTATCGACGCTGCAACTTGGGTGTGACGACGTTAAGTATTCCAATATCGGAGGATGATTTGATTCTAAGTCGTTGATTAAATTTAAAAAATTGTCTCGTGGTTTAGTGATGAGACGTCGCGTGGTGTCTCCGCTGTCTAGGTCTGGTGGAGCTATAACTTCATTCCATAGAAACCGGGTAATTTTAAGCTTCCCGTTGAGGGTTGGTATACAGAACGAATTTTTTTTCCTCTTCAGTTGTGAAATTGTCCATACTCAGAAATACTGAGTTGTTCGTGTCATTGTGGACGTGCTTGTGAAGGTTCGAGTTAAGTTCGTAGATAAAGTTGTTGAGGACTGGTCTCTTTGAAGCATATGGAGATATCCATCAATTTTGACCAGATGCAGCGGCTAATCACTCTTCCGAGAAAAGCATCCTTAATTCCGGCACAAAGCAAAATATAGTCTTCCTTCGTAAGTTTCAGAAGCAAGTCAGAATATTTATTTATTATGTAACAGTAACATTTCGCGTGTATTGGCAGTTGATGTCACAACTGCTGTTGGGGTTGCTCTTAAGCAACATGTTTAAGATGAATGAAAAAGTAGATCTTCAAGCAAAAATTAACACAAAAATATAAGAATACACCAGCAAGCCAAACTAACAACAGCTTAAAATGAAAACATGGTGTAACGTATTGAACTGTCATACTTGTCATTGTCATTTAGTATTCAGCTGTTCAGCTTCTAACTCAGAATTCCATGAGTTAGACAAAGACGTATATCATTTGTTTTTGCAACCGCGTCTACACGACTTTGGCTCCATCTGCGATCACCTTAAGTGATGCTAAATAAAGAGAGCGTTATATGGAAATGCATTAAGTAAAAGAGATGGCATGAATACGAAAAAAATCCTATTTTACTTAACTGACTCTTCGTGGTTTGTCTCTGCTTATATTACATTTATTATTTCTTACCAAAAAAACAATTTCTAAAAATATGAATGTGCATTCAGACGGCTTATTATCAGCGTAAAGCCGCGTAGTCACATTTAGAAATATCGACTAATCATTTCTACAAAGCATTTCACACTTCGGAAAAAGGCTAACGTACGTTTCCTTTACTATATTATTACTTAACTTTTTAAATGTAAACGCAAATGATAATCTCGATGCCTGTATCTACAAATTGCGGTTAAAAAAAGTATTGAAATCCCTGGAAAGTTGATAAAAGTCACGAAAGTTCACACTTGGTTAAATTTTGACTGACCAGTTTTTGTTAGTTAACAGTTTAAGTCAGTTAACCAATTCCAGGTAACAACACTAATAGCTTTAAAATACCGAATACTTCAGTAAGCTAGAAAAGTGGGTATAAATGTGGGCACAAACATATTGCTTTAGCAGATTGAAATCGAAGCTGCAGCTGTGTTCTTTAAACGAAGAATACATCATACAAAAACTTACCAATTCATATCCAGAATCAAGACGAGTTTTATTAAACTCATACACTTCAGGTTCTAAAAGTACTCCGCTACCAACTTTAAATACTTTATTCTTCCAAGTAACGATCTTTTCAACATCATCATAACTTGGAGAAGAATACTTTTTCCGGTCAGCCTTCCTTCTGAAATGACAGACACAGACTTATTTATTTAGGAAATCAAAGCCTAACACAAAAAAGACTAGTGAGGCTGAATACAATAAAATTATCAATAAAATACATTCAAAAGAAAATAAGCTGTAAATATGGTTAACAACATATTAAACAAGACAATATGCTTGCTGATTCGAACATCCATTCGTGGCGCCGGACAACTGGAAATATTTTTTTGGTAGCGGTATATTCAAAAATAGCTTCTTAAATTACTTCAGAAAATATTGACTTTACTATTTTTTCGTTTATGGCTAATTTCTTCCACATATGAGAAAAAGCGTAAATCAAATGGCACTCACGATAGAAAAGTTGGCTGCCAAAGATTAGCCAATTATTAGGAATAACCCATTAACAGTAAAAAATCCCCCATAAAAAAAGACTGGCATTATGTGGTGGTGTTCAACTAGCTGGCACAGAATGCCAAAGAAAAACTTGGAACTACTGACTTTATCCGATGCTTTCCAATGCTGAAGACTAAGGACTGTTCACACTCCGATTTCAAGGTTGTTGTGCAGAAAAAAGCCACCTAAAGCAGCTTAAGGACTTAAGTATGTGGCCGCCGGACACTGAAATAGTCACTGCCAATAGGGAACTTGAACATTTTTTTTTATTTCTTTAATATATTTGTCTACCTATAGAGACAGCACACACCAAATATCAGCCCTCAAATCACAATATTTAATTTGCAATAAACAATTAAAGTTGTGACCGCAAGCAATTCATTTTAAACGACACGTGATATCACGCCGCTCGTTCAATCGGAAGGCAGTCATTGACATATTATTTTAAAATGTCAGTGAAGGCAGTACGGTAGCCACAAGTATTAAAATATTTACGTTTCTTACTGCTTGTCGTTGAATTGCCAGGTAGTTTGTTAGAATTCGTGTTGATTTGTACTTTAATATTAATAATAATAATGGAAGCAACACAAACTTATTAACTAGTTAATATTGTAGAACTGAAAAAGGAAATTAATACTTTAATGGATCAAAAAAATTCTTTGGATGAAGTAAGTACTTTCAACCCATATTCAAAATGTGAATAAACTGGAAACTGATTTAAAAGATTTAAATAAAATTAATAGAGATATGGTTACAGCATTAAAAATGATGGAAGATGAAAATCGTTTCAATTCTGCTGAATTAGAAAAACTGAAGAATGAAATAGTGGTTCTTAAACAACAAAAAGATAACATATTGAGGGAAACAACCGGCAATGTTGCAACAGCATCAACATCAGAAAAGGTAAATTTTGTAGTGGAAATCTCAGGCAGTGAACCTGGACAACTGAGTCAGGAAGCGGTTGCCAACATCTCTTACCCACTTAAGGAGAAGAAGTCTGATATCGCTATAAATCATGTTAATAATGTGCTTCTTTTAACAGATGATTTTGGAAAAAGACTCTATAATCCCTTGCATAATGTTATAAAAGATAAATATAAGTTGCAGGTAATTTATAAACCGAATGCAAAATTTAGGGACGTAGTCTCAGGTATAGAGTTTCATACCAGGGAGTTTACAAATTTAGATTATGTAATAGTCCTTGCTGGTGTAAACAATCATGATGTTCGTTTAGGTGACATAACTATGTTAACCAATAAGTGCTTTCATACCAACCTTGTTATATGTACTATACCTGATCGTACAAATTTAATGTTTAAACATAACTTTTCTAATATTGGATATGTAAATGAAAAAAATCTTGGAGCCATTTTTAATCTTAAGTTTTTTACAAACCATATTGATTCAATAATAACAAATAATCAATTAGGGCTTGGGGATTTTGTAAGGGGGAGTATATATTTGAATAGGCAAGGCCTTGTCAGGCTATCTCAACTTCTGTCTGACTGTCTACGGAACTTTGAAAACAAAATTTGTGTTACTAATTTGAAGCGGATCGGCATTACCTCTTCAATGCCTGAAATACCTAATGTTCTCCCCACTATTTCTGACAACGCAACTGATCCTATCAATCAAGTTGCGCCCGATTGTTTAAATGAGTGTCAGATCACTGAAGATAGCACTGTCGTAAATTTAATTGATAATGAGCAACATTTTTTGGATTAAATGAGGATAGGCTAAGTGTTTGTTTGTTGAATGTGCAGTCAGTGCGTAATAAGACTGGTGAGTTATTTATGTTTTTAAATTCCTATGGGCAGCCAGATATAGTCCTATTAACAGAACACTGGTTAAAGCCAGACGAGCCGTTGTGTATAGAAAACTATACGGTGATATATAGCTTTTGTAGACGAGATTTTCTGCACGGGGGTATAGCTATTTTAATGAAGAAATTTTTTTTAATACATCATTGTTTTATTAAAATGGACAAGTTTGAGTATTTGCTTACTGAAAAAGAATTTGAATTTGTGTGCCAATATATTTTTTTCTAAAATACAGGGTGACCCAAGAAATAATTTTGAACTTGAGTTTTATTGCGAAATTTTCATATTTATTTTCAACAAATTAATGATAAATTTTGATTATGATTGATCTGAAATCCATATGTATAATAATTACCGTCATCATAACCAAAATGTGTCCTTAATGTGTTGAAAATATGAAATTTTTGCTATTAAACATTAAATTTGGAAATTATTTTTTGGGATAGCCTGTATTTTAGAACAACAAATATGGTATACTTGGATTTTAGAATATTCTAAACAAGTATTTCATATCAGATTTTTTTTTAAATACCTCATAGTACCTATACTTTTTGAAAATTGGTCATTATAGGCTAGATAAGTGCCAGTTTTGATCAATTATAAGACAAAAAAAAGTTTAAAATCGGTTAAAAACAAAATTTTTAGAAGGGTTGTTAGTCCTTAAGCGGTACACACTGTATACAATAAATAAATTTGAATCATCAACAAGTTTTATAACCGCATATGATAGTTCTTAAAAAGTTAGGATCGGATAATACTATCTGTTTTTCTATATTTAAACGCGCTGCCGAGATATTCGGCTTTAAAGTTGTTTTTTTCGTTTTTCAGATGTCAATAACTAGAAAACAGTTGAAAATCGGTATAGGATATTCGACATAATTTTGATTTAAAATCCTTCAACATCTTTCGATAAACCCAAAAATGTAAAAATGTCCCATTTACAATTCTGAAGTTGGTGTCCGTGCAGCATTTTTGAGACACAGAGCACAAATAAATCTTAAATAATTTAAAAAATTAATCAATACCAAGGAAATTTTGTATTTTTCTCTTAACTCTTCTAGTTTCCCAGATAATATATAGTGGTGCTACCTATTTCCTCTCTAAAATATAACCGTCATCGTCTAAAGATATTTAAAATTAGATTCGATATTAGAATATCTTTAGAAGGTGATATAAGTAACGTTGATTTTTAAGAAAACGTTTGATGATGCGTGAAATATTTTTTTAATAATAAAATAAAAATATCTATCACTAAAAAATATAACGTTAATTTAAAAATCTACAATTTATCATGCATGCACTTACTTCAATCGCATAATTAAAGTGGAAAGAATACCTTTAAAACCGCACGCCACTGGTACATAAAAGGAAATCGAAATGACGAACCACGTACAACGTTGTAATTTTTTCCAACTATCCTTTTCTATCTTATGCATCAACTGCCCACATATGTCTGATTGTAAACAAATGTGAATTATGAATGAAATTACAAATAACGTTATATCTCCCCCTTCCTAGATCTGTTGCTTTAACTACCCAGGCTCCACCATAACTAATAATGGGAACTGCGAGGCAGAAGTTCGAAGACGCATTGGCATGGCAAAAAGCGCCATGAGTCGACTCACTAAAATATGGAAAGATCGATGGATTTCCCAAAAAATAAAAATAAGACTTGCAAAAACTCTCGTCTTCTCCATTTTCTTATACTGTGCTGAAACTTGGACTTTCCGTGCTCATGAATGTCAAAAAATCGACGTTTTTCAAATGTGGTGTTGGCGACGAATGTTGAGATCTTGGACAGCTCGTCGCACAAACGTTTCTATTTTGAATCAACTCAAGATAGAAACCAGATTATCGTCAATATGTCTGCAGAGAATCATCCTACAGTTTTTTGGGCATGTGGCTCGCAGAGGTGAAGATAACCTAGAGAGACTGATCACCTCTGGATATGTTCCTGGAAAAAGAGCAAGAGGTAGATCGCCAACCAGATGGGCTGATCAAGTTCAACAAAACACAGGCCGCTTATTTTGTCAAGCCTTTCGAGATGCAGAGGACAGAACAAAATGGAAACAGCTGGTCGAACATATTGGGAAAAGCACGATTCTCAGTAATGAGGGACCGACTAAAGAGAGAGAGAGAGGCTTTGTACTCTAACCTTGTCTACAAATTGTGTTTTTTTTTTTGACAATAAAGCATCTTATTAAAAAAATATGTGTTCTTGTATTTCCAGAGTGTACACGGTGATCCTTTATAATGTCCCCCCCTCTTAACTTTTTTGTTTTTCGCATTAGACAAAAATGTTAAATACAAAAGTTGTGCAGAATAATGTAAGCTATTTGCAGAATACATTTATATATATATACAAGGTGTTGCAGAAATGAGTGACAGGTTAAAGTTATTTCTTTTTAAATGAAATACCCTGTATATTATTAATTTTTTAGAATCTCCTAAAAATCTTGAATATTTTTTCTATATCATATCCTATACCTAAATGTAATAGTTATCGACATATTCGCATTTTAACTAAGCGGTTACATTCAAAAATATATTCTAGATTCCAGTTCTTAGGTGGCCGTGAATTAGGCAACTACAATACGAGACCACTATTTAAAATGGGAATATGTCGAAAACTATTACATTTAGGTATAGGACATGTTATAGAAAAAATATTCAGAATTGTTAGGAGATCCCAAAAAATTTACAATATACAGGGCGTTTTATTTAAAAAAGTATAACTTTAACCTATCACTCATTTTTGCAACACCTTGTATATATATATAAATGTATTCTGCAAATAGCTTACATTATTCTGCACAACTTTTGTATTTAACATTTTTGTCTAATGCGAAAAACAAAAAAGTTAAGAGGGGGGGACATTATAAATGATCACCGTGTACATAATTCTAAGACCCATCATCCAGAATAACATGTATTAACCAAATATTAATTCCTCAATATAAATATAAATATTTAGTTTTACTTTTCTAATATGATAAATTTACTTACTTGCATGCTATACATTTATCATAGTCCAATTCGCTATCTTTAATATCAATAAATCTACTAAGATCGCTCTCATATCTTTTACAAAAATAGAAATTTTCACCATCGTCATCTAGCTCAGGTATTGAATTGGTACTTCCGCCTAATTCTGCCCAATTTTCCGGAGATTTAATATATTCGACCTAAAATATTGTAGTTTTGGTAAATCATACAGTCTCTGTTAAAAGTTCTAAAATGCTAACTTTTATCAAACGTTTATATGTAATTTTTAGTATTTTTTGCATGTCATAAATTCCGTTTATTTGATCCAAATTCAGTACCGTGTATTTTGTAAATATATTTAATACATTTGCGAGCATTTGATAACATATTTATTATTAGCATTTTTTTTTATTTTAATCAAAAAAACGGGGCAACATTTTACCCAGCTTTTATTTCAGTAACTTTTAAATAAACTGCATAAATTAAAAATCTCATTAAAAATATCATATTTAAATAAGGGCCATCCTTATCCCTAGTTATATATTTTTAAATCTTTTAATATTTTAAGAAATTATATTCAGCACTACGTGCATGTCTTTAAAAAAACTTATATTAAAAAAGACACTTCCATGCACTACTTTGCTATCAAACGCGCACGCTAAGGGCCAGTTTCTTCAAGTCCGAATAACTTTATTCGTAGAATAATTACTATGGCTACAATTGAATTAACAATCGTTGCCACAGTAAATATTTGGAGAATAAAGTTATCCGTGCTTGAAGAAACTGGCCCTAAGTCATATACTTTTATACTATACTTCTTTATTATATACATCTAGTAGGAAAGTATCTAACACACTCTAAGAGATAAATGATTTTACCTTTGCTTTTCTTACGATGCTACCTAATGGCAAATCTTCACAGTTGTCTACCAAAAAGAGCTCCCGAGGATCGGCAGTTCCATGCAAAATCGTATCACTTCCTCGGCAAAAGAGTACTCCATGAAATAGGAATTTCTGAGGTAGATTGTCATACATGTAAATCACTTTGGCTACCCATAAAGGTTCAGTCGGATTTTCGGATTTAAGGGTAACAAAATCACCAACATTAATTTGAATATCATCTAAAAGCACATATAATAAGCACACATCAATTAATTTCAACTTGTACAGGGTGGCCAACCAAGCATGCGAGGTACTGTATCTGGGAAACTATCCATCGTAGACTTGCGGCAAAAAAATGTAATTACTAAAACGGTCAAGAGAAAAACCTGGAAAATATTTTCAAGTTTCTAAAATGACCACTAGGGGGCGTAACTGCAATCTTGAATCTAAAAAAGTGATGTTTCTGTGAATTCCGCTATATTAACCTAATAAAAAAATTCCACATATTTGAAGTTGAGAATAATGTAAAACTTTTTTGTTTAATGCTTTTTGCTGTATCTCTAAAAATAAAGTGGTGGGGATATTCAAAGTATTTTTTAAATAACACCCTGTATCTGCGATACGGCTAAGCCGATTTTAACAAACTTGGGTTAGTTCAAAGGAGCTATTTTTGGGCTACAAATGTTGTATTATTTAAAGTTTCGTTAGTTTCAGATGTCGCCGCTAGAGGGCTATTCTCGACATTCCGACAGAAATGGTGAATTTTCTCAAAAAAATTAAATGCATTGATATGATTTTTTTCCCATGGAAAAGTAGCTAAATAATGGCTAAACAAGCTAGCGAAAACCGCATCTCGATATATTGTTCCTAACCCAAAATATAGGCAAACAAATTTATTACTTACGAAAATCCCTTAATTTTTTATTTTTTTTTTTTACTATATTTATCTCGAATTTTCTCTTTTATAAAAGTTGTGGCCCTGAAAAGGACCGATTTAAAAAAGGAAGGTTCT